>MU173021.1:1911-78852 GCA_016695475.1 Suillus decipiens | reverse complement strand
GCAACGGCACAGGCTGATTACCTTGTCCCAGAACTTGCGACAAAACTCAGCGCGTCGTCTTTGAGATCCAGTTTGCGAAGGTGGGAGAGAGGACGACTACGACAATATCAATACAATATCGGCGCATGGGTGACAATGTTCCATACATCTTGCCTGGCTGTTCTCCTGCCTCTACCCTGTGACAGATGAGAAGATGAGGGAGTAGAGTCTTCGTTCATTGAGTAACTTTGAATAGAACGCTGGGTCGGAGTCTGAAGAGATGTCTGCGAATTTAACGATATCACCAGACGGCTGCATAGTGGGTTATATAATGAACGCGCGCCTGTTCAAGGCGTCCATTATGTCAAAACACGGAACTTCAAAGATCGCTGGATCTTATCATAAGGTGACTTTCAGCTATGGAAGCCCACAAGGATACTTGCCAGTGCATGCTCGAAGCGTAAATCCGAAGATGTTCAGGCGCTCTTGAGCTCTTCGTGTGATTGACTAGCTTGCGACCACAGCCTTCTAGTGATGGGCGCCCATAGCACTGCCCACGCATGCAGGCTACCAGCCACACAAATACCCAGCATGAGCTTCTAGTGTGGGGAACATTTGATTCGAAGTGATCGATCTAATCTGGCCAAGGCAAGGAAGATGTTCCACTTACGTAATACTACATTATGCAGCGGAATATGGTGCCCACTATAAACCAATCAGAATATTCACTCCAATAGTACTTGGAAAGAGTGGACGTAAGGCGCAGTAGCCTCGGTAAAAGCCCCATGTCCGGCAGTGCGCAATCAGCTCCGAGTCTGCTACATATGAAATTTAAAAATCACTGGAGTGTTTTGGTCTCCGAGATCGGTAGCCAGACTTTGGAAGAAAGAGGACGGTCATAGTGTCACGGTATTCAGGATAGGGCACGATTGAAAAGTCGTGCGAGCCTCCGAGGCCTGTTGAAAATTGTACATAAATAAATCCAGGGTGTGCGGGTCCCGCGTTTTGAATGAGAGGCGAAAAAATGCAACCGGGCCCCGGCCAGTGACTCAGCTCAGTCTAGAGTCTAGACCCAATGACTAATCTCGCTATTTGGCTGGTACCGTTGATGATCGATGAGTTTCTGGAGTCAACTCCAGGTTTATTTTCACCTTGAATTGTGACCGGTTTAAACCTCACGTGATGTGACAGGTCTATGACAAGCTTCGATCCAGGACTCAAGGTAGAGCCTGAGTTGTTCGACGTTTGAAACACGAGTGATAGGACAACGCAGGAACAAGTTACAGAAAATATATTAGTGTAATAGGTGAAAATATAACTGTAAGTATAGAGTAAAGTACTGGACGTCCTTGTACTCGGGCTTACCATGCAATTCAGACACCGACTTGGCACAAAACACATTCAAGCAAATTTGTGTCTTCACATAACAAAGCTGGAGTCACCTTTTTGAACCTGTAACAGATTTCCCTGTTGCTTAGTACCACTTGGCTTAGACTGGTCAAGATGGACGTCTACGAATCGAAGATCATCAGATTCATGCATTGACGATGGAATCACGCGTGATTAACTGTCATTTGATGGATACAAACCAGAGTCGCGTAGTGGTGTCGACACCGTGTTGAACTGTGCATCGATGAGTATATCAATCACTTTGGTATCACGGATCATTAAATTCCAACTAGTTCATTAGTCTTGATTAATACCGAGTCTCAGGACTGGCTCGAAATAATACAGTATATCGCTACCACTAGCTCACACCAATCATTTCGATAGCCATCGACAGACACTGGTGCCATGCACACACTATCACATCTTGAATCTGACCATCTATATTGGACAAATGCCCGGTCTGCTAGCCTTATTTCGAATCTTAAATCTCCTCCGTCTCGTTTGAAACCTTCAGGAGTTATTTAATGTCCACGAGTAAAAGATATGCAGACAACCTCGATCTCAATTGCCACTCGCCTTTCGAGCATTCCCCTGTGCTCAAGGGCCCTGAAGAACTCGGCGCGCTATGGATTACGACAGCCCCTGCAGTCCACATATTGACGCTTTACCCAAGGCTCTCATCAGATCTGACATCTGGTTTGCGGATGGTAATATCGTCCTTATTGCTGATTCTGCAGCCTTCAAGGTCCACCACGGTCAACTCGAAAGGCACTCAGAGGTGTTCCGTGACTTGTTTTCTGTTCCACAGCCCGTCAACCAGAACCTTGTGGACGGTTGTCCTTCGGTCGAGCTGCATGACCGTCCGACAGATTTATACCACCTCCTCATTGCGTTGTATGATGGAATGTTTGTGTCTAGTGTTGTCTAGGATTCAGAATTAGTGCTCACAGCTTTACGCATAGCTACTTCCAGGAGCACACTGCAACAGATTTCGTTGCCATCTCCGCCGTGCTCCGTCTTTCCACGAAGTACTTCATCGAGCACCTACGCGAACGCTGCATCGCCCGTCTTGCGATAGACTGGCCCACATCACTCCCTGCATGGGATCGCAGAGAGCACGACGGGACAAATAGTGATGGCCGCTATAATCCCCGCGAGATCTTCCCCCACCCCATCCTAATGCTTAATCTCGCTTATGAGCTCAACCTCGACACATTCCTCCCCAGTGCGTTCTACGACCTTTCGCGTTACGGCCCCAGCAAGATCCTCACCGGCACTCGTAGTCCACCACCGATCTTTTACACAGAAGGCGAGCCCGAAGGTCAGCTCGCCCGTCTCTCAGACGATCACCTGTACGCGACGTTCCTGGGACGTGAGGCTGCGCAGTTGTACATACATGCCTTCCTCGAATCCGCACTTCGTGACCGTCCGTCTACCAACTGTGCAAACGTGGGCAAGTTGAGTGCCGTACACTGCATTGAGTCATTCTACTTCATACACCTCAACGTTCTGCGTTCTGTCGGTGGGATTGCATGCGGACGTGATGCAGACCCGCTGCATACACTTCTACAAGCTGCGGAAATGTTGGAAAGGACCGATTTTTCAGATGGGGTGAAGACGTGCGGGTTGAGAATGTGTTCCGTGTGCAAGTCTGAGTTTATTGATGCTGTTAAAAAGGCAAGGCTGGAGGTATGGGAACTGATTCCGGAGTGGTTTGGACTCAGGGAGCCAAAATATGTGGAGGATACGAGCTAGATTTTCTACAGTATTTATTGCGGTATTATGGCCAAATTATGGCGGTAGGCTGCGCAGCTATCTCAACACCTACACAAAAGGCACAAAAAGCGATGAATTATCATAGATACAAAGCCAGATTGACATGTGGGATGAGTGATATGTAATGGGCACGCTTATTCCTCGCCAATTTTTGGTGCGAGGTAGTACTTGATCTCACCTTGTCCGAACTTGTAAGATACCTAATCACAGCGCCATTTGTTAAAAACAGTCGATCAACACTGAGAACAATACGTACAAGGAGTGGTACGTCGTTGCTCATCATGAGCTGTACCGTGTTTGATAGTGCTGAGCTCTTTGAAAAGTTGACGAGGTATTTCAAGCTGAACGTCAACGATACGTGTTGATTCATTTCAATGAGGACCCCTCCATCTGTCGGAGTCTCGTCCAACTTCTTCACTTTTTTAGCGGGCTTGCCGTTAGACTGGAGTACTGGTCAACGAGTGGAATAAAAATTAGAATGATGACAACCTACCTTCGCGGGTGCTTTCTTGCGCTTCTTGCTACTCTTCTTATCTTCGTCCTCCTCATCTTGTTCCTCTTCACCCTCATCGTCTGACTTAGCTTTGAACTCCTCCTGGTCTTCATCCTCTTCCTCACCCTCCATCTCGACGTCATCATCTTCTTTCTTCATTTTCTTTTCTTTCTTGATCTTCTTTTTACTGCTGCTTCCTTCTTCGTCATCATCATCATCGTCTTCCTTAGGCTCATCATCGTCTTTTCCATAGTTGGCGTACTTCTCTCGGGCAGCCTCAGTTTGCTTCAACAGTACGTTACCGTTTGCGGCTTCGCCTTCACTTGCAAAGCGCACACCTTCCTTCGAAACCTCGATCCGTACAGACTCGCCCAGTTGTGACAGATCTCGGACAATCCTCGTGAATTCCGATGCAGTCATGGTAACTCGCGCATCATACTCTGTATCTGGAATACCAAGAGTCTCGGCATCGATATCCATGAGTTTCATGTCATACTCCGCGATTCGGTCAGAACCTTGGCGTAGGCTCATTCATGAACATGGTCATTTTGTAATATCACAAAAAAGGGCTCACTTCTTGCTTCGTAGACAAGGTTGAGAATGTCGGCATCATCGGACGCCTTGATGATACAGATGTCATCATCCTTTGCACACTTGAGAACTTTAGTGAGGGAATTGAGATTGACACCCAGAGGCATTGGGCGGTCACAGCGATACTTTTTGAAACCTGTTGCATCAAGCTTGACAGCAACGAGGGCCACATGGGAGTTGTCCATGGCTTGAAGGTTCTAATAACCATCGTCATAATAAAATGACTGCAGATGAAAAATAACTTACGATTCCTTCCTCATTGCACTCAAAGTTAGCGTCTGTTACCAATTCTTTAATGGCTGCGAAATTTTGATGGATGAGTCCCGCCACAAGTATTGACGAAAATGTAGCTTACAATCTAGCAGGCGCTTGAGAAGAGCTGCTTCTTGGAGTCTTGCTTCCAGCATGATGAGCACAAGAGAAAGAGAACGAAGAGAAAGGGAAGGAGATTAGACGCGTCTAGGTCGCGTTGAATGGGTCATTTCAAGCGGAGACGGACAAGTCCATGGACCGCGTCTTTACGCGTCATGTCACATTTAGTCACGTAATCGGGACCTGTCACGTTATGCCGATCGGCATGAAAATCCCCAAGTCAAGCGCTGTCACCGACTATCACCACGCGGTCCACGCCCCGCTCCGCCCCGTATAGATCTGGGGCTTTAGCCTAAGCAATCGAATGTTCTTGAAGTTGCTTGTAACTACATTTGTATCTCTAAATTCAAATTCAAACTGGATACTACTTGTGTGGTCCACTGAAACAAACATATACTGTGGTAGCGTGGCTGATCTTTGGCTTTTTTGTCTCAACAAAAGCGTCTTCGATTTATAACGCCTTCATTACCGCTCTGCCACCTCTCTGTCCTACCCATCTCCCTCTTCATTATGGCTACTCAACAAGCCAATCTCACAGACCGTAGTAGACTTCGCATGGAACGGCTCAGGCTCGAAGAGCTAGAGCAGCAACGCTGGGAACAAGAGGCACTTGTAATGCCTGAAGTGGGTAGCTATGTACTCTCTTCAGCGCCGCATAGAACTTACAGTCTACAAAGGCACTCAATCAAGCACTCCTAATGTCATTTGCATCAGTTAAGACTGAATTCAGTGACCTTGATGGGCTCTCGTGGCCACGCTACCCCGTTCCCATAGTTCCTAACCCATGGGTACGCTGCCATCTTATTTTCCTGTGCTCTGTCTTGTATTGATTTTTTTTTTTCAGGCGGTAGACGAACCACCCCACACTCCAACACCCGAGCTCAGCGAATTCCCTGATGAGCCAGAATACTCTCAACGGCCACAGACCCCCTCACCTTACACTCTTTCATCTTTCACTGGGCCAACCTCTTTTCCACCTGGCGAAACCATTCGAGCATCCCGAGTCCCAAATAAATCGCTTCGGTCTCCCTTGTTACCTACAAACCAGTTCACTCCGGATTCGAACATTTCAAGATGCTCTGATCACATGAGACCATCGTCTTCACCGCCCACAATCTACCACATGTCACCAAGCGATGCTCGCTACCCACTTCGACAGCTACCTTCATTTGACACATCTATACAACCCCGGATATCGATTCCTTTAAAACACCGCAAATCTAATTCACAACAACTTACATAGCGTCACATTCATGATCACGCCCCCCTCGTTTATAACGTTAACGGAAATGCTTTGTATCAATACTATTGTAGCTGTAAGCTTAGAGATTCGATGGACTGCCTTTGATATTATTGCATCGTTTTGCGGGCTCATATCGAAAAGCTGAATGGAGAATGGAATTCGAAGTTCTGATGGATGTTATATTAATATATTATGCTTACTCGTGATAACGGCCCCACACCGTAATGAACCTCCGACCGGCCGAGCGACCCTTGGCCTGCTCTTTCGTAGTATCTAAAACACTCACTAACTCCCAAACTCCTGGAACTCTCGCAGGTCCACTCCTGTTACTTCAGCCTATCACCGCATAACTCCTAGTTCTTCTACCAACAGAGTCATACGAATATTTTGCCGCAGCCGTCTTCATTCCTATGCCATGCACATGCCACACTGTCAGGAAAGGTCACTGTACCTCTATCTATGCAAGCACCAGAGCCGTCTGGTACCAGCGCATCCATCGTCCATTCCACCATTTATACTGACGATGCCCTCCCAGAAACCTCGACCGTTCCGATCAATTTTAGTGGTGCTGGCCAGCAGCCATACAGCTCAATTACTCGCTCGCAGGATTCATCGACGTGGACATCGTATTAGTCT
This sequence comes from Suillus decipiens, assembly GCA_016695475.1. Taxonomy (NCBI): domain Eukaryota; kingdom Fungi; phylum Basidiomycota; class Agaricomycetes; order Boletales; family Suillaceae; genus Suillus; species Suillus decipiens. Next base: position 72,373 of record MU173021.1, on the reverse strand, counting down.
TTGTAAGTTTCACATGCTAGCCTTTACCTTGTGTTGGAATTGACGTTCAATCAGTCTGGTCTGTTCTCCGCCGTCAATACAACTTTTATTGTGGCCATGGAGTCCAATCTCAGTCCAGACCCCAACGATACCACGCATGCCCTTCTCACGCAGCTCGTCCAAATTGGACTCGGCAACCTCACTGCAGGGGGGTCTATTCCCGCAGCACCAGCATCCATGTGGTCGCCCTTCACAGCAAATATAAGAATCCAATTTATTGCCTATGCGAGCTTGTCCATGAGTTCACTCGCTGCTTTCAGGGCCGTGCTAAGCAAGCAGTGGCTCAAATACTACAGATATGCCGTGGCTTGGAGGATGAATGAACAAAGTGCAGACAAGAGAAGTTTGACGGTATTGGAGCATGGTATTTTAATACTGTCACTCATTCCTGATCCTACTCCAGTTATCTCTCATTCTCTTTGGAGTTGCCATCAGTGCCAGTATGTGGCGTGCGCAGTACACGATTGCCTGGGTTATCATTGCCACAATGATCTTCGGGTTTTTGTTTTATCCCTGACGGCGATGGCGACTTTGGTATATCCCGCGTGTCCATTTTAGACGCCGCTATGGACAATGTTGCGCGCATGGCACATTGACAGTAAGATCATTTTCAAGTTCAGCTCATTTTCGGTCTGAGTCAAATTGCAAAAGTCCTAGGTCTAATGATCATTTTTGCCTCTGATATCTTCAGCAACTCAATGATGGGTGGGTTTCGTTTTCTCAAGCATGCACAAATTTTGACCGTTTCTTGCTAGGTGTACTGTGCTTGGGGTTGGTTGTGCTGCAATGGAGGTTGGATGTGCTACATTTAGATTAAATGAGCTGGATTCGGGGTCAGATGCGGGGGATCTGTTTATAAATTAGATCCGATCAGAACTGGCAGGTGATGTTCTTTGGTATTATTGCATAGCACACCCAGCGCTCATATCGCTCCAGGCTCTGTATGTACGGTTCCATGGCGCTGTCTTCAGCCGTTATTCAGCGCCGTCTACCGAGGCGGCGCTCTCCAGTGGACTCTGAATCACTTGAAAAGAACCTATACGTCATAGCCACGAATCAATACCCCCCTAACCTCTACCTCCCTCGTACCTACAAGCGGTTCTGAACTACCTATCATCAAGTGGCTACTCAAGACATCTATGGATCCTGAAGTGATTCACGCTGCTGCTAGCCTTGTTCCTCATATCGATTGGCCTCTGGATTTTGACGTCTCGGACATGCTGCGTCAGCTGTACGACGTTTACACAACCTACTTGGATGTCCAGGAGCGAATCATACCGTCGTTAGAGGAGAAGGCAGTGGCATGTACGAAGGCTCTTTTCCACCTATACTACAACCGTATACTTCGGGGATGTCCTGCCTATGGATTTCTTGGTGAGGGACGCAAAGACTACGACGTGTTTCAACAGATGAGATGTTGAAGAGGACAAAAGTTGATGACAATGTGCTTGTTGCGACAACAAGCTGCTCGTTGCACAATATAGACCGTCTGTTCTTTGCCGGAGTACATGCGGATTGCTTCAAAATTTGATCTTGTCGAAGGTGTGGATCAAGCACAGAGAGAGGGCATTTGTTGCTGTGTAAGGAGTTGAGAGGTGTAGCTAGTGACATGCGTACTAGTACTGTAGCTACATAAACTATACTTACGCCCTATACTCGGTACTTACGGCGGCCCTCTGCTAAAGGCATCGGAAGGACAGGTTGACGATTCCGTGTTGACTACTTTGTACTAGTCCACCATTTATGTCGCGAACCCCCATCTAGGGATCTGGAGCGTATAATAATTAAGGGCGGCGTCTATAACTCGAAATACTGAACAGTACTAAGCACTACCCTGCAATACTACATAGTGATTCTCGAATTTTGAAGATGCGCCTCGATCTTCCTCAAGCTTCCCCGGGACACATTCACCCACCGTTGGGATTTCTAGTCGTGCAAATCTCCGTCGTATATAATGTCAGTATGACACATTCAGTATTCAGTATTCTGGCCATGGCTCGCTTCTAAAGCAAACAATCTGACAAGATAACGTAACAACTGGTCGAGAACAAAAAGACCATTCGGGGTGATCACATATGAAGCATCTCCACGTAGCATGTATATTTGCATTGCGTCTCAGTTGAGAATTTAAATAATCAAAGTCCCAACGCGTCAGAAAAATAACCACAGCACTTATACAATAATGCATGAATCGTGGGCCTTGATGTCAACCTTGTCCATCAACAAGCGAGTCCGAGTCCTCAGATCCTCAACCTCCTCTTGCAGAGCCCTCGATTTTTCCCTTTCCTCCATCCTGAGTTGAATAAGGACAGGCAAGATTTCCCTAACGCTCTTCCAAGGTTGAAAACGGTTTGATATCTCCATCCGCACGTCGTCATCGAGCACACGACATGAACGGGTGCCAAACGATGTCCAGGTTACGCCAATTTCGAGTTCGCATCTGGGTGGACACAGGTGGCTCATGAATGCAGCGACAGCTTCCGGGTCTTGCGCTCGCGACGTTCCTACAGACAAGAAACAAAGGGCTGCAAAGGGTTTCAATTCTAGCGTGGGAGGGATCTTTGTAGGACAGGCATCAATGAAAAGACCTAGCCGGCGCAGCTTTGAGCAGTGGCGGGCGAAAGGGATGAGAGCTCGCAAATCAAGTGTAAATTTATCCATTACAAGTGGTTCCTCATTCAGAGCTAGACTCTCGAGGGACGGCCACCGGCATGCAAGTTTTTCGATCTCTTCTAGAGTAATTTTTACCGGATATTTGTGAGTGACCTGGAATGTAACGAGATCCGGGAACGAAAGTAGTGGTGTAAGTGTGTTGAACGTGATTTGGTTTGCGGGGACTAGCTCCAATTCTCCAGTGATGTGGTGCGCTAGTAAGACGTACAATTCGGAGAGACGGCAGCATCGCTCTGAGAGCATAAAGAGCAACGTGTGCAATTCCGCGGGTTTATGTTCAACATAGGTATTGATGTATAGGGATGTGATATTGATGGGCGCAAAGTCCGCATTCATGAATCGCATGACATCTTCAATCCGAGCAGTAACGGCTAGGTCCCACAGCACGGGAAATGCTCCTTGCTCAAGGACAGGCTCAAAGGTGTCCACGTCCTTTTCTTCACCATACCCTTGTTCGTGCCCATGCTCGAATTGCACAATGTGGATATGTTTCATCCGCGAAAGCTCAGACACGATGTTCGACGTGAGAAAAAATTCGGGAAAAATGACTTTTTTCAGATCCGGAAGACCTCGAAGAAGTTCAAGGATGGCTGTCTCGATCCATTGCACGCGATAGGGAACACGGAGATCAAGTGAGTGGAGATGCGGCGCGCGGACACAGACGTCGAGAAAAAACGGAACTTTATCTTTGTAGCGGAGAGGAGGCGCAGATATAATGAGGTGCCTCAAGCGCTGATGCATGAATAGTGTGGCTCGTTCCATGCAGTCGACATCTTCGTAAACCCACTCCAGAGTATGCAGGTTCGGGAGCATATGGAGCGTTGTCCTAGTCCTGGCCATATCATCGAGCAGACCAGAATAGTCCACGTCATTGTCCTGCTGGAATCGCAGAATGCGCACGCGGTTGGCATACTTCTGGAATCTTGCCCAGTCCCTGGAGTCTGGCAGTCCATCGAAGAACTGGAACATATCGAATCGAAAATAAAATTAACAGGAGAATGGTAAGGGAAACAGGATGACACACATTGTACCGTCCCTTCAACTTGTACGGCCTCAAGAGAGTAAGGAGCCGGGAAAGACCGTCTACCTCCCTCCAAATGATGTCCAGAGTAATATCTGACCATTGCTTGCAAACACACGCATTGTTCACATGGTCATCTTCGTCCATAAAGCCCAAAATGATGCCCAGTAACTCCGGAATGAATAGCACCCTGTGAGGCTGCATGATAGACATCAAGGACACTTGAAAGAACACTAATGTAATTTCTGTACCGTTTGAGAAGGCTGATCCGTCTCGGCAAGTTCCGGCGCTCGTCCCTTCTGATTGCTGAAGCCCTGACTCAGATGGCCTAATCGCAGACCTACACAGACATAGATGACAGACGTTCCCGCTGTCTCTACTTTCTCGGCGTCAGGAGAGGATGCGATTACCCGCACCATCGAGTTGAATGTAGATTCATCTATCACGCGAAACATAGCTCCGTCCGACTTTCTCGAAATTTACGAGATCGGACGAACAGTAGCTGCGATCATGGAAGGGAACTTCAAACGAGTCAGATCTATCCATCCTGCTTTACAAAGGCTGATCATAGCTTATATTAGCATAGATAGCCCTCCAGTTTCCTGATGAACTTTTGTGCCACTCCGTCCCAATTTACCGCCTACTCAAAAGTAAAGCAGGCGAGGGTCATGACATATATGTCTTAGCTGACACCTCATACGGAAGGTCAGTCACTACTCGATGTATAAGGCATCTTTTGACCAGTTTCGAACTCCAGCTGCTGTGTTGACGAGGTTGCAGCACAACACGTCGATGCAGATTTAATCGTGCATTACGGCCACGCTTGTTTAAGCCAGTGCGTGCCAGAGACTCACCCCCAATTGAATGAAATGTGACATTCTCCTATAGACCTTCTAGGTTGCCAGTAGTCTACGTCTTTGGAAAGAAGCCTATGGATGTCGATGACTGTATCAACCAGCTTGGTCGATGTTTAACCACTCAATTACAGCAAGATATAACCAATAATAGCGATAATCGGCCGACCATCTTACTTTACTACGATGTTGGGTATTCTTACAATGCAGGTGATTTAAGTTTCTTCTTGGGATGCTGTCATGCAATGTAAACTTATCAGTAATGCAGACGTAATTACCCACAGGCTGGAGAATGATTTGCAGTCCCTGAACGCTAGTGTCTTGTACGACCGACTTCAAACTAGGTTCGATCCTAAGACCACCGTGCAAAGTTCCAAAACCTTCAAGCAGACTGGTGCAGATTCTGTTGAAGATAGTTTAACGAATGTCATCATCGCATATATTGGTGGTGAAAGCCTCAGCCTTACGAATTTATTGATGACGCACTCTCACTGCAAGGTAAATCGCCACGATTGTTGTCTAACATTGGCATCTTAAATTTTTGTTTAGGTGTATGCATACGACCCTTCTACGAGATCCGTTCACTTGCAATCACATAGGACAAACAAGTTATTAATGCGGCGCTTCGCGGTGGTTCAGAAGGCACGAGATGCAGATGTTTTTGGTATCCTCGTTGGGACTCTTGGAGTTAGTCAGTGCTTTTATTTCTTGTCGTCTTTGTGATCACTAACGCATCACTAGCATCATATTTACCCCTCATAGCCCACGTCAGAAAGCTTCTAGCTCGCGCACAGAAGAAAAGCTATACGATTAGTGTCGGCAAGCTGAATCCTGCGAAGCTCGCGAATTTCATGGAGATTGAGTGTTTCATTTTGATCGCATGTCCTGAAAATAGTGTGATAGACGCTAAGGTTGGTCCGCCTCGTCGAAGTCAACGAATTGCTCACTCTCTGTGACGCACAGGAATTTTTAAGGCCGATCGTTACCCCTTTCGAACTTGAGGTTGCGCTTCAAGCTGAAGGCACTTGGAGTGGTCAATATGTACTAGATTTTGAGAAACTGCTCGCCGGAGACTCTGAGAATGACATTGGTACGCTTCCAACAGTGTTGCAGTTCGACTCTTTATACATGACTTCTAGGCGCCGCTATTAAAGACAATAGGGGCGATCCAGATCAACCGACTTTCTCCTTAGTCACTGGAAAATACCGACAAGCAAAACGCTACGGCAGTAAGCACAATCACGACATGCTTAACCCTTTCTTACATCCTAAAGCTGAAGATAATGAGATGTCAGTCGAGGGAACGTCAGGTGCTCTTACTCTTCGAAACCAAGATAGTGCTCTCTCAACGTTAGCTGACAGTGCGGCAGGTAAGTGATCTGCTACCGTATAACTTTCTTTTGTATGATGTGTGGCGCAGCATTGTTTCTTCACTCCCGCTCTTATCAAGGGCTCGAGACTAAAATTGGAGAAGATTCTCCGTCTATCTTGGAGCAAGGCCGCAGTGGTATCGCTCGTGGTTATTCTGACGATCATTCATAAATATATTATGCAATTTAATTCTGAGGACTGTGGTGCCCCTCGAACTATTTCGGGAAGTAACAATGTATAGCGCCTTGTCATCGAGCAGAAATTCGAGATCAAGCACACTGGTCGTATCATATCAGGAACTCGGTTACTGCTTAATTGAACAGTATGGCAAGCGGGTTCATCGTCAGAACTCTGGTTAAGCGCGATTGACTTATAATGCGTTGGTGGTCATTTTGCCAATTCTATGCTGATGACAACTTTAGGGAGATGTTCTCAAACCCGAGCGCAGTGATTGGGATTCAACTGTTACTTTAGTCTTAGGCTCAGGTTCAGCAGGCGGATGATATTGAACAATTGTGACAACATTGCATATGTCAACCGCCACTGGGATCTTTTATCATGAGTAGAGAATGGGTTCGTTAACCTGGGTGGCTCACCGAAAAAGCCATCGTGATGGCATGCATCCCATTGTACAAATTACTGGTGTATGTGCAGGATCCAAACCATCAATGAGACGTTCGCTTGTTTCCTTTCTGGACCGTTGAGTTCGCTCATGCACGCGCTTGTCATGTAGGAGAGAATGATATCTCATGTTTCGCACTTACAAGTCAAGTTTCAGGTCACCGGTAAGGTGGACGCTAAGCAAACCTGGACATTTTGTCCCTGTTCAAGTGTATTTATGAGACAATGCTTTATGAGGGTCGAACGTCGTATTCAGTAAAGCACTGTCGGTTATCGAGGCCATGTCTCGACCATTCGATAGGCGCGGTGTCTCAGGCGAGTGCCGAATTATATATGAATCTGAGTATCCCATGTCACGTACAAGCCCATCGCCCGGATGTTTTGTTAAATCATGCCAAACTTTCGAATCAGTAGAAGTAACGAGTGGAGTGAGCGTGGTATTGGAAATGGTGTGCGTTAGAAGATAAGAAGAAAGATGTGTTAAGAATTAAAGACCGATAACTTGAACAATCTAAGTAGTCCTTCGATGTTCAGATAAACTCTCCGATCCCACCATTTCTCCCACGCATGGGATTTCTGTAAGAAAGTTGAACAGCGACAAACGGGGAGAGGGGCAAAAGTAAACATCCAAGTTTACATCGTCATCGACCTTGCGATCTGTGCCAGTTGCTCCGCCATCTCGGGGTAGTTGCGAGTAAACTCCAACTGTGCCGTGCTTGCCTATAAACCGCCTCATTAGACCAGAATCAACTAGCACCCTCGCATCAACTCACATATTGGTATGTAAGGGCATTGACCAGCTCGAGTTCACTGCGCGCCAGTTCCGCCTGTCTCGTGAACATCTCAACAGCGCGGTCAATCTTGCTCTGCTGCAATGACAACTGAGCGAGCGTGGCGACCGCAGGCTCGCACTCAGGGTCAATTCGCAAAGCTTCATCGCAGCACCGTTCTGCAGCACCGATATCCTGTTTCCACTGGTAGATGGCAAGGCCCTTGTTAACAAGAGGGAGGACATTCATTGGGGGAGGTCTGGTTGAGTGGAAGTGAGTCGATATATTGAACAGAAAGAGAAAAATCATACTTGGCACGCTCGAGCTCCACAGCGCGATCAAACTTATCGACGGCATCCATGAAACGCTGTTGATCCAACAACAGCTCACCACTGTCAAGTCATTAGATTGAAGTTATCATCATCGAGTGCGACTACTCACTAGTAGTTCTGAGGCTCGCTCCGTTGAGGGAAATTGGTCATCGTCCGTCGGAAAGTCGCCATGCTCCGCGCAAGTTCACCCATCTTGTACTGGGCGACGGCAAGCTGGATATGTGAGAATACAAATGTATCATCAAGCTCGCTGGACTTAGTGTAATTGTCTGCGGCCTCCTTGAATTCGTTGGTGATGAAAAGAACTGTGAATCGATAAGTGACGGTTGGTCACGCAGGAGATAATCTGCTCACCTTGTCCACGGTGGTAATAGATGTCAGGGTCCTGGGGGTTGTGCTTGATTGCTTCCTCAAAACACTCAAAGGCCCTTGTACCCTCGCCTCGCTCCATGTGTACACTCGCGATCTTCACCCAGCTTTGTGTAAAGGAGGGAAAGATCTTGACAGATTCATACAGGTCATCCTTAGCGCCGGACACGTCACCCATAAGGAACCTATACAAAATTTAGTGAGCGCATTTTATAGTAGTAGGAACGGCTAACTTGAAAGTGCCGCGAAGATTGAGAGCTTCAGCCTTCCCTATCTCCCATGAGATACCCTGTTCCATTGCCTCGTTCACGAGCGAAACAGCATGCGCATAGTCGGCAGCTTCTAAAGCTTGTAATGCGAGTATAAGAGTGTTATCACCAGTCGATGGGTTCTCCGGCAGTGCGGGCAGGGGTCCTGTGCAATATTAGCTTTCAGACGAAAATTAAGTGAATATACATACGGACACGGAATGCCGCAAAGTAAGCTGAAACAAATGTAAACGAGGGAAGTCGAGGCTCGCGTGTCTAAGGTCAGTGAGTAATGTGTGAGTGGTTCTTCCAATGGCCATACTCACCCTAAGGATGACGGCAGCTTTCTCTGTTGCAATCTTCTTCAGGACGCGTTCCACAGCCTGTGCAGCCGACTCGTTTTGGAATTTATCCAAGATAGTGGCAGCAGTGAAATCCCGTAGAGCCTCCTCATTTCTGGACAAGGCTTCAAGTGCATTGGCACGCCTGTTCAGCGCTTTTACGTAGTTGGCGTCAGCACGTAGAGCTTCATCACAGTCCTGGACCGCCAATTCATACTTTGGGGGTGTCATGTTCATGTAACCTGATAGATAAGTGAGACATGTGCCACGATAATATTCACGGGAGGAACACACATGCTGCACGGTTGCTGTAGTACACGGGCTCTGATTTCGTTGCCACCTGGATCGCGCGCGTATACAGGTTCACTGCCTGCTGGAACTTTCGGTCCTGGTAGAGTGTGTTGCCCTGCGTCTTGAGTGTGCCTGCCAATTTCGTGCGCTCCTGCGGGACTCTTATGTTAAAGTGAATTGATAACTCCGAGCCAAAAGTACTGACCTCCACTGACATCCTGGCAATCTCTTCCACTGACAGCGCACCCTCTATTTGATGGTGAGCGCGAGCTTCCAAGTTGCAGTGATACTAACCGTCGTCGGCAACTTTGGGCTTTATTTCTTCAAGTAGAGGCCCGTCTGCATCATTGACGGTCTTCCTCTTCTTTGAAGACTTCTTTTTGTCTCTCGCCTTGCCCTTCTCCAAGTCACCGCTTGGACCGCGCGAAGTGGAAGCATAGTAAATAACACCTCCGACAGCGAGCGCAGCAGCAGCAGTTCCTAAAACAACTGCCTTTTTATTTTCGGCCACAAAGTCCTGTATTCTTTCGAAGTAGGAGGTTGACGAGGTAGTGGCCATGGTGGAGGACTAAATAGACGGCGGTGACGCGCAAGAGAATGTACGTTCGGCTTGACTAGCTACCAAAATTTCTAAAATATCGTGCGAACTTTTACGTCATATGCATTGCGGTTTGGGGGCGACCTCATGGCCCGGGAAGTACCACGATCATATCGACCGAGAGAAAGAAAAAATATGGAGGTGATCCTCTGCACAGTTGGACCTTGGGCCAACTATTGCATATCCAGTGACAATGGAAGCATGCATGCCAGTGGATATCAGTCACACCTTTTTTGCAGCTTCGTGGGCTTCAACTTTTGTACAGATCGCCGAGAGTCTGATCAGGTGTGTTGTGATTACGACTTTGATAATCGTTTATCTAGTCTGCGGCGACCGTCTATAGGAGACAACGACTCACAAAACAAATTTTGTGCAGTGTTTGATCCTCGGGATCCGGCTCCGACCTCTATCTTGAGCGTCTCCTACTTATAATTAGCAGGGAGCCGTCCAGTTCGTGCATGCCCTTTCTCACCGATTCACATGTGACTTTTAGCCTTGCGCCCAACTCTCACTCCCATTATTCGACATTGTTGAATTGTCGTCAGCCATAAGTCGACCCTTAGATAATTTATTTGCTCCGATTATCGGTGCAGGTCATGTCGTCGTCACTACCAGGCCCTCCCTCGGCTGTGGGACCTTCTGGAGCAGAAAACAAACTTCCATCAAAACCTCCGGCTCCGGTCTTGAATTTCCCCAATTCCCCAATTCCGAAGAATCCACTTGGAGAAGGACGATACATCAAGACTGCTGCTGCTCTCATCATCGGGTATGTCCCATTTTCTGTAGAAAGCACGGCTGAAACAATGGCTTATAGAGATGAAATCCTGAATGGAAACACTCTGGACCGTAACTCGAACTACTTTGCGCGCTTCTGTTTTGAGAATGGGATTGAGCTGTGAGGTTTTCTTCAGTGATTCTTTCTATTCTCGCTCATTTTCTGTGCGACAATGCAGCCAGAGAATTGAAGTAATTGCAGACGACGAGCTTGAGATGTAAGCAGATTCGTCCTTGTTGTTGTCATAAGAAATAACACGGATTTCTAGCATTGAGGCTAGCCGAAGGATGGTCCAGAAATATGATTTCGTCATTACCTCTGGCGGTATAGGCCCTACTCATGATGGTATAGTGCATCAACCCTGTTGTGACGGTCGGAGGTCTGATTGCTCCCATTTAAAGATATCACATACGCCTCGCTCGCAAAGTCTTTCGGACAAGAGCTCAAATATCATGATGAAACTCTCGTGCGTATGGAAGAAGCCAGCCGACACCGCACATGGATTGCGCAGCAGAGCGAGGAGCAACGTACCGCTCGTAAACGTATGGCACTTTTCCCGGAAGCTGGCGAGGTTCTTTTTGTCGCTAGCGATATCTGGGTTGTGCGTATCCCCTCCTCTTCGCGTGGCATCATGCACTAAGATATATTTTCAGCCTGTTGTTCGACTGGAGGGCAAGCTATGCATATTTCCAGGAATCCCGTCACTTTTCCAGAAGCTGTTAGACAACTTGAAGCCTTTCTTGCCTCTACCCTCGGAAGATGCGCGTCCCTTCCGGCTTCAAGTCTTTACTCCGTAAGTCATTGACATTATTTTTTCACCGCTAGTGGATCAAGCTTCTCATGATGTTTAAAGACTGCCGGAATCGTCCATTGCCCCATTCCTCACAGCTCTACAGAATCGCGTTAAGCCTGAGAATATCCGAATAGGCTCTTACCCGCTCCTTCAGCCAGGGGCACACATTGCACTAATTGGATTAGACCGTGAACGTGTGAAAGAACTAGGGTTGGAGGTGGAGAAAGAGTTGCAAGGACGTATACTGAGTGCAGAGGAGACTGAGGCCATGACCAAGACAAAGAGGCAGTGATGTAAGTACTATTGTGCGGCATTGTGTGCTCAGGGGATATATAGTCATTAGGTCAGTGATGTGTTGCTCCAGTTTAATGTCTCGTGTCCCTGCTATCAGACCCACTCTCTTCAGCTTGCGTACATTTTTCTGGCCTCCAGCGCCAATAATGTCTTTTTTCGTTTGGAAGTGAATCTCGACAGTTTTGAGTCTGTCGAGAGTCTATATTGAAATGTACAGATCTCAGGGATATATCTTATGTTTCTGAGACGACCGCGTGAATTTTCAAGACAGACTATCGCATGAAAAGAGGTTTCGGCGGATCTTTACACTGCACCAATGGATCCCTTGTTCTCGCAACGGGGATCCTTTTTGCTAGCTAAATCCTCGCCATCTGCGTTTCCATGGGACTTGAGTGAGGACAATTAAATCGTAAAAATGTTGCTTCGAACCAACTCCCAGAGAAAAAGGTTTTTATTCTGTCATGATAACCATTTGGATGGACCTGCGACGAAACCATCCATGAGCGAAAGTCAAAGCGTGTTCCGATAGGAATAAATTCTGTTGTTCGGCAGGTTTCGAACCTACACGGTAACAGATTTCAATTTTGCTATGCTAACTATTTGTCCAAAACCAGTTAAGATGAACCTCTGACGAAACCATCATGAGTAAATGTCAAGGTGTTCTAATAGGAAAAAACCTTGTCGGCAGGTTTCGAACCCGCACAGTCCATCTTAAGAGAACAGATTTCAAGTCTGTTGTCGTACCCATTTGTCTAAGACCAGTTGGGATGAGCCCCCCTCCAAGAAACCGATCCATGAATAATGTAAAGGTGTGTTCTCGTAGAAAAGGCCTTGTCGTCGACAGGTTTCGAACCTGCACAGTCCAACAGAAACAGATTTTAATTCCGTTGTGGTATCCACTTCGACCAGGATGCTTCCGAAGTTGAGATGAACCTCCGAAGAACTGAATGCCAAGGTGTGATTTGCAGATTGCTATATTGGGAACCGTATTGGACGAACATCATGACTTTGATTTGAACGCAACGAGTGCCGCCAATGTGGGGTGTAAGAGGAGACATAAGTGCGAGATAATTTTTCTCTGTTCTCCCGTAGGATCCCACTGCGTATAGAAGAGGCAGGTGAATTCAGCACACCAAGTCAGTGTGAAATTTAGGCACCTCGAGATCCACTATATCATGCGGGCCAAAGCTTGCCGGGGGAGACCATAAAACTTACGGGGCTGAAATTCGGAAGATAATTCGGGGACGTCAGTCTGCGTGATATTAAGTGGAGCGTGGACATAACATTAGCTGTTAAGGCAACATAGCCGTACCGACTAGCATTGGCGATGATAACCAGACCTTCTTCAATTACTTCTGGAGGTCAGAAAACAGTGGGAGCTAGGATCAATCGAGAAAAGTCAGGGAGCATGCGGATGCGCGATGACCTCATCAAGGTCACACGGGACACCCCGCTGCTCGAATCGGTCATGAAGATTGATGGCAGGATTTTTTAAAGACCTGGATCGAAGAGAATGATCAGGGAAATGGCTGAGTAATGCAGCTTGAAGGAGCTCGATGGTTGCGTCAAGGTCAGGCGGAAGCCCCCGCTGCTTGAATCTGTATCAGAGGCTGAAGATAAGATTGTTGAGATGTTGATCGATCGAAATGACTGGGGGGGGCAAAGGATTAGTACACGACGATGAGCTCCATGACCTCGGCAGGGTCACACGGAACGCCCCACCGCTGGAATCTGTCTTCGAGGCTATTAGCAAGATTGTTGAGAGATGATGATGATGGCCCAGATATCGATATCTCTTCAAGGCCGCCCGACACTTTTCTACATACTAATATTCCAACCACAATGGGCACGCACATTGAAATAAATCAAATGCCAAGCGCTGAACTTAGTGTACAAGGTAACAACCACTGGGGAGAGGGAGAGGTCCGCAACGTAGTGCCGATAGGATAACCTTCGAGCAGTGCTCATGACTATCGCAAAAGATCCAAGCTGATAAACTCTGCGCACGACGACTTACTTGACTTTGGGATTTGAGATGATCACAAACAACAAGACTCGGCTACTGAGCGTTTGATGAGGTATGGAGTGTATGCCATATGGTGTATTGAGTCATATTTCGTGAGGCAGACCACATTACGTTTCAACGACATCCGCATGCATGTGATGTTACTAGGCAGCTGCGATGGAGTAGCAAAGACAATGGGCGACAATGGGATGTGAAAAAGAGAAACCTTATGCTATGACACGAAACGCTTAAAGCGTTGTAGTCTCTGAGCCCTCCGAGTCAGGCCGGCGCTGCTGCTCTAGTTCAACGTCTCCTGCGAGAACGTCCCTGAGCAGCACCAGGGTGGCCTTCGCAAAAGCCACCATGTTCTGTTCCCTATCTGCGACACCTGTGTTCACCACACGAGTCGCAAAACCTTCACGAGACACGACGGAAATACATGTCTGCCCTGCTCTGCAAGTCGCAGGAGTTAATATCGAATCATCAGCATATGAAGAATAGTGAGACCTCATGAGAACCAACGGCGGCCCCGGGACGGTAGGACCTGCAGCACCCCATTCCCCAACGCAGTATGTAGCATCCATCTGCTCCCTGACGTTCGCTGCGAGTTCTGTGACGAGTTCCGGTGTGGGTCCGCTAGGCAGGACAACCTGTTAGCAGATGATGACAGTAATAAGCCACCACGATAAACCGACATGTAGTTCACCACGTCTTCGTCTGTCCAACCCGCCCAGACCCTCCGTGACTTTTTGGTGTACAGTGTGGCTCCTGCCACGAAGAATTTGCTTGCTCCAGACACGGAGAGTAAGGAAGCTGACACGAGACCGCCTGTTGTGGTTTCTGCTACCGCAAGCGTCGACGAGGTCGACCTCAAAAGTCCAGAAATCTCAGTTAAAAGAGGTTTAAAAGAGATTGGAGGGAAAAAAGAATCCTCTGTGGTTTCCATTAGAGATACGGCTGATTCAGTGTGCGCCGAGAGGTGTGCGATCGAGAAGTTCATGACATACCTCCCAAAAATCTCAGTTAAAAGAGACTTAAAAAGACTGGAGGTAAAAATAATCCTGTGGTTTCTATTAGAGATGCAGCTGATTCAGTACGTGCGTCAACAGGCGTGCGATCCAGAGGTTCAACCTCCCAAAGCGCCCGGCCACCGTGACTGTGAGACCTCCAGTGTCATGGAGGAGGGTTCTGTAGTACTCAAATAACTTATCGTTTATTGGATTGAGCGTGTGAAAGAGCTCGGGTTGAACTGCGAGGTGTACATACTACACTGGCTCCTCCCACAAAGACTTGCTTGCCGAAGACACAGAGGAAAGCTGACGCGAGACCGCCTGTTGTAGTCTCTGCCACTGTAAGCGTCGATGTTGACCTCAGAAATGTCATTTAAAAGAGATCCTCTGTCGACGCTCTCTATGACTCTATCAATCATCCTCTTGCAGTGTATCATATATTCAGAGTTGACAGTGTGAAGCAGACGTCAGCGAAGTCACAAGCGGTATAGATAACTAACCACTGCACAGACATATTTAACGAAGCAATGCCCCGACGTCCATTTCTGCAGAATGCAGAATGTATTTGTGCAAATGGCGTCAACATCATGATAGGGCAACTTGGTTGGACAATCCTGAAACACATCGTGGTGATCCAGCGACATAGAGAACTTTCATAATTTTAACTATGGACAAGGGGGATATCGATCTGCGTGATATTAAGTAGAATCTCGGCCGCTAAAGACAACGAAGGCATCACAGCCGTACCGGTTACCATTGACGATGATGTGCGGATGCGTGATGACCTCGTCAAGGTCACATTGAACGCCTCGCCGCTGGGATCCGGTTTCGAAGCTATTGGCAAAGATCATTGAGAGATGATAATGATGATGGCCGGGAGGATATCTCTTCAAGGCCGACACTTCTCTATATATGTTTCAATCTCAATGAGCACACGCGTTGAAATTCAGAACTGAAAAGTATAAACAGATCAAATGTCGAACGCTGAATTCAGTATATGTGTAGTCAGTTACATGAGGTAACAATGCCCACGATTATCACGAAAGATCGAGGCTGATGAACTCTGCGCGCGCCACGCGATGACTTTTGACTTCGGAGTTTGAGGTGGCAACGGAAAACAAGAGTCGGCTAGAGTGTTTGATGAGGTTTCGGAGGTAGTTCACATCCCGTGTCAATGACATGAGTAGGTAGGTATGCATACGACGTTAAGCAGTTGAGATGGAGTAGCTGAGACAGTGGGTGACGATAAGATATGAAATGGAGAAACCTTATACTATGACGTGAAATCCTCAAAGCTTGTTACCCTCTGAGCCAGGCTGGTGCTGCTGCTCCAGTTTAACGTCTCCTGCAAGAACGTCCCTGAGTAGCACCAAGCTTGCCTTCGCAAAGGCCATCATATTCTTCTCTCTATCAGCGACACCTGTGTTCACCACACGAGTCGCAAAACCTTCACGAGACACGACGGAAATACATGTCTGCCCTGCTCTGCAAGTCGCAAGAGTTGAGATCGAGTTATCAGCGATATGAAGAATAGTGAGGCCTACACATGAACAAACGGTGCCCCCGGGACGGTAGGACCTGTAGCACCCGATTCCCCAATGCAGTATGTGACATCCATCTGCTCCCTGACGTTCGCTGCGAGCTCTGTGACGAGTTCCGGTGTGGGTCCACTAGACAAGACAATCTATGAGTAGACGATGACGGTAATATGCCACCGCGATAAACAGACATGTAGTTCACCAAATTCTCATCTGTCCAACCCGCCCAGACCCTCCGTGACTTTGTGGTGTACAGTGTGGCCCCTCCCACAAAGAACTTGCTTGCTCCAGACACGGAGAGTAAGGAAGCTGACACGAGACCGCCTGTTGTGGTTTCTGCTACCGCAAGCGTCGACGAGGTCGATCTCAAAAGCTCAGAAATCTCAGTTAAAAGAGGCTTGAAAGAGACTGGAGGGAAAAAATAATCCTGTGTAGTTTCCATTAGAAATGGCTGACAATCAGTGCGTGCGCCCTTCACAATCGTCGTGGACCACTGGGAAAGCCAGACCACTTCCAAGGCTTCTCAGAACCTTCCTAGTAAGGTAAATAGCTTTTATTGACCTCCGAACACCTGGTGCGACTCGTGACTATTCGAAAAATTTAAAATTTGTTGACCTTCAGTTATTTAATGCGTGTGCAGGCCTGGAGCTTCGGCTGCAAGAGATATATCTTGTGAAAGCGGACGATGAAATGCATAAATCATGTCAAAACGCAATGGTAGCTTCCAGATCTAGAAGGTTTGGCTCCTGCAACCTGACAAGCAGGAGTCAATATAAATGTTCCACCTTGGTCACGGTGAACAGTTATCGCAATGATTTAGACACACCTTCCATGTGACCCGACAGCAAAGAATATTCATTATGAGGTCTCTTTGCCTGCAAAGTTCTTCTTGATCGCGAGTGCATTCTAAAATCACTGCAGATACTCTGTGCAGTGGTCCACAGATCAGCGCCTGATATCGCAGACCCGTTCACAAACACCAATCCATCCAATATGCAAGCCCGAAGAGGAACTACATAAAACCTGCGGCAGCCTCACGAGTCACAACACCCGATATAATTAGTGTTTCGGACGCGTGTCCGAAGGTATGACTCGCCATGGAGCAAATATTAATGTTGCGACAACAATTTACACAGGGGCTAAGACCAGTTAAAATGAACCTCTAAGGAAACTATCCATGAGTGACATTGTAGGTGTGTTCTGATTGGAAAAAAATGTTATCGGCAGATTTCGAACCTACACAATCCAAGAGAAACAGATTTTGATTCTGTTGTAGCAGCCACCAGGCTAGACCAGTTGCAGTGAACTTCCAAAGAAACCATCCACGAGTGAATGTCAAGGTGTATCGATAGAAAAAAGCTCGTCATCAGCAAGTTTCGAACCTGCACAATCCAAGAGAAACAGATTTTGATTCTGTCGCAGCAACTACCAGGCTAGACCAGTTGCGCTGAACTTCCAAAGAAACCATCCACGAGTGAATGTCAAGGTATGTTCCGATAGAAAAAATCTTGTAGTTGACAGGTTTTAAACCTGCACAGTGGAGATTTTGATTCTGTTCTGGCAACCATCTGGCTAAGACCAGTTACGATGAACTTCTAAAGAAATCATTTATGAACGAATGCCAAAGTCTGTTCCAATAGAAAAGACTGTAGTTCAGCAGGTTTCGAACCTGCATACTTCAAGAGAAACATATTTTGATTATGTTGTGGTAACCACACTGGCCAGGTTAAAGTCTTAAGTAAGTCTTCCACTTGGCGACTCACGAGACGTCCCAAGTGGAAAACTTATGGAGACCCTGATTGACATGGCCCGAAAAAGATGACATGGACAATAAAGTTCGAGTCTGAACGTCTACGAGACAATACAATTGGAATCGGGTGCTACAACTGCTCAGTTTCCCATGGTTCGTCTGGTATCGAACCCACATGGGGAATCACATCCCGAAGTTTGGACATCTGTACCGCATCGATGCTAAACCATTGTATCACCTCGGCAATATTATCCAAGATACCGCGATCCGCGCGTTCCAGGATGGTCAACCGCCTATCATACTCCTGAATCCGAGCATGAACTTCTCCGCTCACTGGGCAGGCGAGGTAGGAAGCGACTGCAAGCTTGATAACCCTACGAGTAAGTTTCTGGCTTTCTGACACAAGATAAAGCGTCTGCAACACAGTGTTAAGTGGATGATGTAGGACATGGAGCGCTGAAGCGCTGCGTAACTGAGCGGAAAGTGTCGATATCCTTTCGCTCACGAAAAAATAGTGGTGCATACGATATCTGGTATACATCGTAAACCCATTTGGCAAGTACGGCACCTGCTGCGATTGGTACTACGATGGGAGCTGCGGGTTCCGACAGGGCGGACATGACTCCCGCAATACTGCCTACCATGGATAATCCAATAGTACTATAAACAACTAATGAGATAAAAATTCATCCGTCAAATAAAGACCGGCCTACGTGGTCTTGATAGGATTAGCTGCGGGTTCAACTTCTAGCTTATCAACCATCAATCGCCTGAACTCTTGACTGTGCAAGTACTATGCGCAAATCACGTCAGGGCGGATGCGACGACGACAAATAAGATAGTCATTACACGATAAGGGTCACAGAAATTCCACACATCGACGATGTCAGTGTGAAGCACATATAGACAATCCCACATCTTACGGTTCTTGAACGTTGTGCTTGATGCAAGCGTCTTCCAATATCCTGCAAGATATAAATTTCTAGATTGTATTTGATAATTCTCAACGCAAAACTGGAACAGACTTCTCTTTCCGACCCTGATGCTGCGTAAATAACGAGATAAGAATGAATCAAGTAAGGCTCACTCAATTGATGCCATCATTTTGAGTTCAGGATCCACTCGTTGAGCAATGGAGGTCATCACTACAGCCTCGAGCGCACAATGCTGACCGACGCAGTTCTCAGTTATTTGGATCAGGTGGGTGAGTGTTTCCTGATAGCCTTCATGGGCTGCGATATTACGTTTTAGAGGCACATATGAACTTGTCAGAATATTGGTACATACTAGAAGTCGCGACATGGGAAATATCACGCGCTGCAAATTTCTCTAGAGGTCTGATGCAGATCTCCTGCAACTCAGCTTCTGCTTTGTTCTTGGCAAGTCCCCTGATAACTTTGTCGCTCAGTCCAATAAGAGAGGTTTCGTCCAGAGTTCGGTCCATGCGGTCGACGAGCTTATCATATTTAGTGAGAACAACAATAACGGGAACTTTGATCAAGTGTAAGCTCCAACTCATAGCAGAGATGGTTGACATGTCACTTACTGTTTCCCAACATTCCACTGCTTTTCAATGTCAGCAATTCCTCCGCTCCCGTTTCTAACAAACGTCCACCTGCACAAGATATCTCAAAGAAAAGCCTTCCAAGTATATGGTCAGTATACCACAACAGAATGGTGGAGATGGAATGCCTACCAAATAGCGTGTAACTGATGTTTCAGAGTAGGCATGCTCCTCCGACGGTCGATGAAATTTTGGACTATTCTGAGGTTGTCTTCTTCCCCTGGTTCAAAACCTTTGCTATCATGGAAAACAAACCTGTCGTTCAGCGGTGAGATGAACTCATGTTCGATACTGGCCTCGCCTGGCTTATCGTGGGAAATGATCTATTGACAGTATGAGTAGCTGTGCTTGTTGAAGGGTCAGTTCAGCCCACAGGTTTTTCCACTCCGAATGTGTGGTTGATTAGCAATGACTTGCCAACACCAGTCTATTGAAAGCATATCATCAACACTGCCCTGAGATCGGAGAAAGTCAAATACATTTGCTATCACCAGAATTTGGAACCTTGGGACTGTCAACCTCAACAATGATACTTTATAGTCACCCTTACTCACCGAGGACACTTGCGAAATATTTCAGAAGTGGTGGGCGGGAGCTCAAGGCTTTTATCGGAAGAGACAAATTGCTCAGCCTGCTAATCTACAACTTAGATGAGCTCGATGCCGGACGTGGATCCTTACTTCAACTTTTGTATTCTCAGAAAGGTCGACGATGATCTTGACCTTTTTATGAAACTTAATGTATTCTACACATGTGAGGTTGAGCTCATGAGCGATTGAGGCGAGGATGAAATGATTATTGTCTCACTTTTTATCTCGCTTGCACTACGCACGCGGAGCATATCTTCTGTGTCGAAAATTATTTCTGCTGGCTCACTTATTATCCTAAGCCATTTCTTGTACCGCACACGTAAGGAAAGTGTATCGTCAACAGAAAGCTCCCTACGATAAAAAAACACAGTGGCAACTCAGGTGAGAACATGAGTTGAGGTCAAGTACTTACATGGGTGGAGAAAATATCTGTCGTAGACTCCTTCTTGCTCCACATTCAATTGGCAGGTACAACTCACCGATCCGTACTTCAGCCGACTCTATATTCATTGTCGACTTACTGAAATCGACAGTGATACCTATTAGATATATTCAGCAGGGTTGATAATGCTGTTTGATAGCAAGAAGTGAGTACCATAGATGCGGAGAGGGTAGGAAACGGTGGAGGCTTGAAGAGAACTAGCCATGTTGATTTTATTTAAGGAAGAGTCTACTATTGTATACGTCGTTGAGTCTAAGTTGTCGAATTCACACGTTCTGAAGCGACCTCCAATTGATCCCCACAGGTCCTAGCCCCTTTCGTCTTCCATGCGCTTTCAACCCCTTTGTCGTTCCACGCTTGGGCGTCGTGACCCCTCATTTCGTATCTGAGATCATGATGAGACTTCGAACATCTCTCATTCCAATCCTTACCATGGCATCCAGCTGCTCTTTTCATGGCGTCGTAGGCATTCAAAACGCCTCTCCCTACTCACTCGCGATATTAGAGCGTTGTGGTCGACGACAAATGAGGAGAGAGAGTCGGCAAACGTAGTTTACAATTTGTCACTACTGCAATGAATAAGAAATGTCCGTCCGCAGGCGAGCAGAGCGCTTGTATATATTTAAGCTTACAGCTCCCAAGGCGCTCAGTTCATCTAGCGTTCAAAGTCGATCCAAACTTCTGCTCATGGACAGCAACGGCAACTCCAAGTAGAAGCTCCACTAGTATCAATACACGGTGTCATGTAATTGTGCTGCGTTAGTCTTCGTAATGAATTTCTGGAATAAATGAAGTACATCATGATAGTGTTTGTGTAGGTATGTATGCAATATCCATCTACAGTAGACAACTGCAATAGAGTAGAGCGCTAAGAGAGCGGGTAGCAATAGGATATAAATGCATGATGTGATTAAAATGGTATGGTGATCCATGAATTCTTGACGGAATAGAAATAAAACAGCCAAAAACCCAAATAACAAGTGATCCACCCGAGAAAAGAAAAGATGCGAAAATGCGGGGATGACACAGGAGGCAAAGTCACCGCTCGCCCCTTCGCTCATCAACGACGACCTCCACCCATCTAAGTAGGGTATCCTGGAGCATGGTGTCCCACCCCTCGTCCTTGCGGGCAACGAGGCGGGGATCGAAGATGATCGGAGGTTCTGTGGAGGGGAACCGTATCTTTGAGGGAGAGTTTGCTGGCGTGCTATGTGAAGGCTTGAGTTGGTTATCTGTCCGGCCAGGTGCAGAGGGTACTATCATTGGCAGAAGATATCGAATTTTTAGTGCGCTAGATAAACGACAGGCTGACGTCAAGAGACGCAACCTGGAGAAGAGAACAACAACGTACGCAGCCCACAATCGAAGGTTATCTGTTCGTCTGAATGTCCAGCCAGTCTTACTCTTTTCTTTTTCGTCTTCCGCAGCCTCCAGCGCCAGAATATCATGTATGGAATCGGGAGAAATAAAACCCCAGGGTTTACGTGACCACCTGACGCCCGTGTTGTATGCTGTACATAGAAGTTGACCGGATGAAAGTGCAAGAAGGAATGCGCTTCTGTCTGTCGCGGGTGGCAGCGACGAACAGAGGTGTTCCGGAAGCAGAGCGTGGATGAGGGCATGCGCTCGACCTGCCGGAACTCGATTAGGTTTAAGAGAATCAAGTAATTGAAAGACCAACCTAACGGGTGTTCAGCAAAGGATCCACGCATCGCCCACTTGGGCAGATCCCCTTCATCCACGCTTTCCTCCTCAGAAAGGGCTGTCATGTCCTCGTTTTCTTCCATCATTGTAAATCTCTGCATCGAATCTAGCAAACCGGACGATACCACCCGCCTAGACGACGGAGGCGAGGACGGAGACCGAAAGGGATCTGCATCACCTGCGCTAACGCGCCTGCTCTTTGCCCGGCCCTCTCTTTCTTTCTTTGCAAACCTTTCGTGTTCACGTTCCCAACCTCTTTTGCCCTCCTTGACCTCTCCAAATAGAACATCATCTACCACATCCACATATCGCCGCACAACTTCTTCCTCTTTCCCTAAGTCAGCCAGCGTTATGTCCTGTTTATATAGCCAGCCTCCGCCCAGCACTAAACGGTCGTCCCAGTGATGTCTCTTTTCTCCTTCCTCTTCGCTTATGATCGAGTCATAATAGTCATCTTCCCACACCGGCACAGATTCGTGTCGACCTTGTACGTGGACGAAAGAAATCGACATGTCTGGATCTATAGA
Source organism: Suillus decipiens (assembly GCA_016695475.1). Classification (NCBI taxonomy): domain Eukaryota; kingdom Fungi; phylum Basidiomycota; class Agaricomycetes; order Boletales; family Suillaceae; genus Suillus; species Suillus decipiens. The sequence continues at coordinate 49,853 of MU173021.1, read as the reverse complement.
AAGGTCGTGATCGTGATCGTGAGACGAGTCCGAAAGCGCAGCGGGTGATGCCACACGCGATGGTGATGTACCACTATGATCAGGAACAGAACCATGATCACTTTGCACATCATAAATTTCGTCAGATAGAGGGACACGTGAGCGCTCTTCGAGTTCACGAAGAAGAGCCAAAACTTCCAAAGCAGACTTGCGGATAAGTGACAGAGGATCTGCTTGAGCTTTCTGGCGCGGCGCATTTCTTTTTGGGTGTGGTGGACTTGCCGCGACCTTGTTGCGGTAGTGACTGCGGAGAGTTCCCGCGGAATCATCTGGTAATGCAATCACGTAGTTGCGTACTGAGCGGATGGCACGCGTAGTGATCCTGAGCAAGTTGAGAATATCCAAGCGATCTTGGGGAGTATCGGATGCATGCGGGCTAAGGAGATCAGGATCACGTCTCGGACTGCTGTTTTTATTACTTGACAAACCCCAGGCATCAGCAACAGCCATGAGGTCTTCTACGACGCCTGGAAGGAACGCTTCAGGGTCCGTTTCATATGTCTTCACAAACGGAGGAAAAGCCGGCTGCTGGACATGCGGAATAATTGGTGATGGTGGTAACTCGAACTCTAATAAACTGCCCAATGACGCCTTAGCAGATTTTGCCGCAGAAATTCCACCGAGAGCCGGGACAAGTTGGCCGCTGAACTTCTTCGATGGGCTTTGGCATAGTGTAAGCCGAAAGTCGACAAGAGAGAAAGAAAAAACGCACTTGGCCTTGGCAACGATACCTGTCTTTGTGAAATAGTGCTGAAGATGCTCTATGCTTCCAAGTGTCATGACGCTCTGACGTTTTGCTGCGCTTCTGCTGAATGGCTTGACCGGTTTGTTGGCAGAGTTCATATTAGGATAAAAAGCGGTGGAACGACGGGTTTTTAAGTTCTTGACTGCTGCTTCCGCGTGACTTTGAGAGTCTGTAGAAGCTGAGCCAGTGTAATCTGGCGTCAAGGCTGGTGGTGTCGATGATGGGGGAGAAGAAGCCATGTCTACAAGAAACAAGACAACGAACGACTGACCGCCCAGAATCCGGCAGAGCTAGTAGCTACGGGAAACGCGCCCATACTTTCATAAAAGGAAGGTAATTAAGAATGAATCAAGGGGGGTTGATTTTCTGGGGGGTCGAATTGTAAATATCATAAGGGCTGCTCCTTACTTACAATGATGAGCATACATGGCCCATGCAAAAGACAAGTACTACTGGGCTCAACTAAGAGCTGCTCTCACTTCAGGTCAATGGTCGTCTCCTTCACCAGGAACAGCTCAAAATGGCTCTCCGTTATCCTGGTTTCACGTCCTACGCAAATTCAACAAGCACTGTAAAGGTTTCCAAGACGTTGCAGAGGTCGCATCACAAACTCAAGCTCTATTTTTGCTACTCGGAGCCGACACAGAAGACGTGGACCAGCTAGGTTTAGAAGATGGCGATGAACTCGTTCTTGCTGACGAGTGTCTCTTACCACCGGAGCGGATAGAGGAAGCTAGAGGCGGATATGAGATATTGAGGAGTTTGAACAGCGAGAATTTTGATGTAATTCACCCTCCATCCATATGGCATGCAATACTAAAGACGGTCATATAGTCTCTTCAGCTTGCACTTGCCCTCTATGCGTATGCCTTCGGCCAGTTCTCGGAATGCCTTGCCTACTTGTTAAAAGTACCGAAGTTGCTCGAGACGCAGAGTCATACACCTCCATTTTTCACCACTCGTTCAGATAATTCCGCACTTCAAGTACCTGGATCAAGTGCTGAAACATCATCTTCATGGACCGGCAGTTTTGTCTCCGCTGACTCTCCTGGTTTGACAGCTGACATCAAGGATGGGAGAGCTTGGGCGATTATTGAATCCATAAGGAGCACATGCTTACAAGGTATGCCTTTCTATCATTTACTTCACCGCATTGACATCCACCTCAATAGGCATGTGTTGTGAAAAATTATCACAACCCCAAAAAGCAATTCAAGCCTACTCATCCGCCCTCCCACTTCTGAGTAGCATCGAGTCCGAGATACCACGGACTCTTGTTGCCACGCATTCATCTTCCGCTTCATTCGACAACTACCGTGAGCTATGGCGTTGGGCAGAACGTCTCATGTTCAGGACCGTCTCTCTCCTTTCGCGATTTTGTTGTCTGGATGAGAACGACGGCCTTATTTGGACCATGTTCACCCATTATCATGCTTGCAGCGCGCATTGGCCGGCGACATTTCGTACAGGTCACCGCTCGACAGTTGCAGTCCTTCACCTCCGAGCGCTAATCATCCAACATCAGACATCATTAACTACAGCAAATCCTAATTCGCCACTTCAGTCAGTAAAACCACATCAATGGATAAGTACTGCTCGCTCTGTCATGCATGAATATCGCACAGTTCTAGAAACTTGTACCACTTTCCCCAAGGCTGGTGAACGTAACGTTAAAGTGGAAGATTTTGTAGACTTGTGCGTGGCAGTGTGGGAGACCAATGGAGCCATAGCTGACCGTGTCCGTTGGGTTCTCGATGTAAGATTATGTGGGCTGGGTTTCAATCAATTCACTGACCCGATATAGATGCTCTGGTGGGCTACCCGCCTCACCTTCAACTCATACCGCATTTATCGGCATATGACACGACTGCTTTCGATTTCCGGCGACACGGAACTGGCTAAACGTACCCTGAGGTTATACGTTCAGGTCGTCTCAAAAGCACGAGAAGCAGGTGTGGAAAATGACTTTGACACGGATCGTCATTGGGTTGAGACGCTTATCAATGGTGCACGGATGCTCTGTCGCCTCTCCATTTCACGTCAGGATGGTATTGACGATGCCAAGGAAGCAGGGGACATGATCGAAAAGGCGAAAACGAGACTGGACGAGGATGACAAGGAGATGGTGGCAAGAGTCGCACTGGCAGAAGGCGTGTATTACACAACACTGGCAATAATAGGTGGATGTCTTTTCTGATATTTCAATATTCGATGACTGAAATCATATCAGAACAGGAGTCCTACACGCGACAGGCTCGTCTAAGTCGTGCCCTCGCTGCCTATTTGAAGTCTGTCACGACCTACCCCACACCTGCTGCACATCATCAGCTCGCGATCGCACTTTCTTTACCTGGAAGTTCGCAGAATGTGGACGAAGCGATCGTATCTGCTCGCGCGGCTGTTGAAGCGGATGCTGATGAGATTCGACATTGGCATCTTCTTGGTCTGTTACTTAGTGCTAACGGCGAATGGGAGAAGGCCACGGGTGTTTTAGAAGTGAGCGCAGACATAGACGAGAGCAAGCAGGACGCGGAAAGTCCAGCTAGACCTGATGTGGAAAATACTGCCGGTGACATTGTAGTGAAAGCACCTATGGCTGATGGTATCCAGACTAAAGACTTTGAGTTAAACCAGCAGGTCACACAAGTAAACGGCCATTCAAAACTCCCAGTTTCACATCCACCGCTCCACAATACTCATGGCCTGGCATCTGAGCACAAGAGGCTTCTTGATCCACATGCAACCACTATACCGCCATCCGCCACTCTCCTCCGACCACTACCTGACCACCCGTCGCCTTCTTCTTGTGACGCATTTGATTACGCCCTTCAGCTTAGAATGACACAAATGGCACTCGCCGAACACATTGAAGGCCCTGAAGGTGCAGAGGGGCGGTGGGTTGGCGTATTTGGCTGGATTGCGGAACGCAAAGGGTCGCCTTCCATTTCAGGGTCTATGACAGAGACACAGCGTGAGTCCAGGAAGCCAGCTTCCCACATTCTTCATCCCACCTCGGGCTGTATGGAGCTGATTTTATCTGGTTGTGGTTTGTGCATATCAGCGAGGTCGTCGATGGATACCGGTACCGGCGGCAGGACTACACAAACACCATCAGTGCTGCATCAGCCATCGCAGGATCCACTAAATGAGAAAGGTCCTGGTGCAGACCAGCATGGATCTCTGGGTCTTTCTCTTGGTCAACAAGATCTCTCGATATCAGAACTCCCGCCAATCACTGTCACGCCCGCAACGCCCGCAGACCCGCATCGTCGTTTTCCATTCAGCATGGATGAGAAGGAATCACTGAAGAATAAACGCTCCTCTTCGGTAGATGGCACTGGTAAGAAAGTGCAACAGATGCTGAAAGCCCGCGTCCATAAAGGGCAGGAAAGGATCACTACTATTTCGAGGAAACTCGGACATGGTGTCGTGCGAAATGGATATTTGAAGAGGACAAACTCGGCTCCAGGTAAAGTACTTTTTGCTTTGCCCACTACACCTTTCTTCACAATTTATTTTTTAGACTTCCATGCTGTGCTACAGAATCACAACTACCAGGCGTCGTCAATACACTCCCGCCGCCGACTGCGTTCTTTGATTCGTAATAATCCAGCTACCGCACCCGTCGAGTCACCACCTGCTCCACTTCCCCCGCTTCCTCCGGTGCCAGAGGAAATGCCTCCGCTTCACGCGACAAAGGACGACAAGCTTATAAGCAACCTTTGGGCCATGTCTGCAGCCACTTTTCGACGACTTGGTAAAATCGAGCAAGCTAAAGGCGCAATCCAAGAAGCAGAAGTCAAAGACTCCGAGAATCCTGCTGTTTGGGTACAGGTGCGTATAACGCATATCTTTTGTCAAAGCGTCCGCTAACTACGACCCAGCTTGGGCTATATTATATGGCGCTGGATCGTAAAAGAGAGGCTCTTGAAGCTTTTCAAAAGGCCCTCTTCATATCGCCTGACGATGTCGCTGCATCTGTGCACTTGTGTCGTATTCACCTTTCCACGAAGTCTTCGACCGACACAGTCGACTCGGACAAGGTTGATCTAGTCGCTGGGCTCCTCGGTCATGTCACCCGAGGACCTGGCTGGGACGTTCCTGAGGCCTGGTATTACCTGGCTAAAGCATACGGGCTACAGGGCCGCAAGGACAAGGAGCGGGAAAGTTTAGCGACGGCTTTGACGTTGAGTGATCACAGGAGTATTCGGGATATCGGGCGAGCTGTGGGTTGGTGTTTATGATTTGTACATGTGGTCAAGGTTCGGGGTTCGATTTATGCAACGTTCCATGCAAACATCTATCTATTACTGACTACACGACAATCATAGATGACAGTCTCTTACACTACTGTTCGATGACAGGCTTTATCAACAGTTTATTTGCTTGGCTAGATCAGAAAGTTATACGTTCTCGGAGTACTAGGGTTGACTTAGGTTTTCTACTCGAAGTGCAGACTGACACGCGTTCCAGAGTCCGGTTTTCAATCTGGTGTGGCTGTACCTGAACAAACTTCAACCGACAGAGCACTAGTACTTACGATCTCCACCAGCTGCCAAGCAGGCAGGGGTTCGCAGATCCCCCAGCTCACATATACGATGAAAGCATAACTATGAATTCGAAGTTTTGTTTGAATCTTTTCAACAGATTGCTATTGTGGATTTACTATTTCAAAACTGGTTGTCATCATAGGAGTCAATACGAGTGCCAATCTCTCCCGCGAGATTCACCACCATATTTGTGATGGCTACGTCCTGCAATCCTACGCCTACACTCTTAAATATAGTGATTTTACCAACACGTCTTACCTCGTCGCACAACGCGTGAACCTTCCTGTAGTCAGCATCTGGTAAGTTGTCGTCAAAATCGACCAGCGTTCCAATTTCAACCATGTCCTCTTCACTAAATCCGGCCTTTATGAGCTCCCCGGCCTCAGACGCGCATGCTTCTCTGGAGTCCACAACCACTTTTCCAGCTTGATGCAGCAACTCTGAAGAAATTTCTGCCATTTCAGGCGTGTAGCTCCCAATGAGATTGAGATGTGTCCCTGGAGATACCCATTCCGCTTCAAAAAGTGGCTCCTTGGAGGATGTGGCCGTACATATGATATTGGCTGCACGAGTGACTTGTTCCAGTCGAGCGAGGTCATCCTTCAAAATGAGGGACTGAAATGTAATGGTCGGATGAGCTGACTTGAGGCGGACGATGAGGTCAGTCAGTCTCTGATTGTTTGACTTGTTGACTATCGTACAAGTTTCCATGGTGGAATAGGCACGAAGGTGGAGATCCACGTGCGCCTCGATTTGTTTGCCTGCTCCGAAAGCAAGGAATGTCTTTGGGTCTCGAACAGACAAGAGAAGATGCGTAGCAAGTAGAGAACCTGCTCATGTGTATATTTATTTCTATGCTTGTTTATCGGAATGGAATGAAAGCGCACCAGCAGCTGTGCGAAGAGCTGTTAGTTGCCTGGCGTTCACGATCGCACGGATGCCGCCCGTATTTTCGTCCAAAACTAAGCTGGACGCAGGAAGCCCGCGTTGATCGGCAGGATAACGTGGAACTGAGACCACTTTGATGCTGGTTCCCAATCCCTGCACTCGTGCGGGCATGAAAAGTGCCTTGTGCTGCGCCATAGTAATTGCTTCACGTGGCGGAACATCAAAGCCAGACCCTGAGGAAAGAGTATGAAACACGAAAGCCATCAAATTCTCAAGCCTGGAGTGGTGGATGGATGATACAATTCTGGATACATCTGCAGCGGTAATGATGAGGAAAGACATGTGTTTCAGCTTACGGAGTTCGATAATGCAGACGGAAGACAACCCGACATTGGGGAGTCATGTGCAGTTAACGGTAATGTCGAGTCTTCATTTACATAATTGCCACAGGTCTCGTAAGTATAGTATATACCAGTAAAGAGTAGCATGAAGTCAACGAGTAATTCCACTTGTGAGGACCCAATTAGTTGGCGGTGAACACATACAGTAAGTGAGATGTCCATAAGAAGACTCGTAGACTGCACTATCGTTCATTATACTTATTAGAATGACTATTGTGATCAGCGAAGATTACTCCTGATGAGAGTTTTGACATCCTTGCAGGATTTTTCGTGGAGATGTTCTTTCTTGCGGATCGTAAGTTCGGCTTTGGGCAATGTGGTGATGCATACATGTCCAACAGTCTTGGGAATGCCGAGATTTTGAAGTTCTCTCTCATTCTTCAACCACCAACTCTCCAAAGGACCTTCGAAATCCTCCAAACCGGTGACAACCACTACGACCCGCACATTAGGGCCCACAGCCGACGTGAACTTCTTATAGTTGCGCCCATGTGATTTCCGCAGGCAGCCTCTTCTTCCCGGCATGCAGTATACTAGAAGGTGCAGTGGTTGTGTCGTCTTTAAGTATTTCTTGAGCCGTTTCTGTGCTTTCTTGTCTGGAAGGAGGCCCCACCGCCCTTCTTCGAGACCAATTGTGTCGTGTACTTGACAAGATTGATATCCCCCAAGGTCACATGTGTACTCTTTTTCTTCCTTTGTGCAACCAGTCGTATCGTTCGAAGTATCAGCATTGGCCTCGGGACAAAGCATGTTAATGAGGGAGCTTTTCCCCACCCCAGATTGACCAATGATGATCACGTTTCGGATCCTGTTCGTCGACATATGAATCTGAAAAGATATAAATATCATGAAGACCAACTGATGGAAATGCGACCTTTGCAGGCGTAAACACTCGAGGCTCCAAAATAAAAGCCGAAGGCCCAGTGGAAGATATTTGACGAAACAGTGTCGATACGCGACAACGTTGATGTTAATACTTGCATCTCAGGCTTTGAGGGAATTGACACCATGCCGCTACATTGCGGTGGCAAGCACGAGGCTGTCCTACCTTTACATAAAGATGGAATTGGAGTCTAGACTTGACTTATGTACCGCGCCAACGCTGAACGGTGTTGTTGAACGTTGCCTAGCAAGCCTTACGACACCCACTGTTGACAATATTATGCGTGTCAACCACTTCGTTCTCAGAAAACCATTTTGACGTATCCATTCAAACCTGAGTCAATAGATGAAGCTTGAAGTTCGGCTGCTGTTCTACTTCCTAGTGTTCGACTCTGTATTCGTTAGAAACGAGTCATATACAGGCTTCGTGCTCACCCAACCTATTTCGCACCTTAAAATTGATAACTGCTTATGACCCCTATGTTGGTGAATGTAAGAAGGATTGATTCCTCCAGATGTCACGTGTCTATAGTACATGAATTGAGTGCAGTACGTAGGCACATACAAGGTATATTAATCGTGTCCGAGGCAGATCTATCCGCACAAACAGCAATCAGCATCGTACACAAAGCTCGATAATATCACTGGCGGGCGCACCCACCCCCGTGAGTTCTATCCGCTACGTGCGAAGCAACATCAGTGACAGCCACTTAAGCACAGAATCTAGCATCCGCAAACCCCGTCATCCTGTGCAGTCGTGTCACGCCCCACGTCGATCGTTCCCGGCATGCCACCCTCTTCACTCCGTTTCCCGAAACTTACACCAGCTTCCTGTGCCACAGGTGCCCACAGTTCTGGGGTCTCAAGAATCCGCGTCACCAGCCCCTCGAATACCTCGCGTACCCCTATGGCTGTCTTTGCAGAAGCCTCAACGAAGAGGGCATTCTGACGAGAGGCAAAGGTGGAACCCTCGTTGGTGGAGACTTGTCGAGAGTTTTCCTGGAATGATATTAGCAGTTGGCAGAAAACAAGCAACGAGATGGGCGGTGGTGCAAGTGACGAAAAACAGGTAGGTAAGATGCTGGTAACAGTAAGGCAAACGTAGTTCGGGCAGGCCCATGAAAGAACTGAGGTCCAGAGAATAACAAGAGCGCGTAAAGAGATTAGGGGAAAGCAAGTACCTTATCGACCTTATTTCCAACAATAATCTTCGGCACTGTGATTGAGACATAAGTGTCGATTTCTGAAAACCATTTCGGAAGCGCTTCGAATGTCTCGCGGTTTGCTACATCATATACTGTACGCATAGCAAATATTATCAAGCCGCCGAACCTTTATCTCATAAAAGCGAGCGAGAACGCACCAAGTATAATCCCTTGAGCACCACGGTAGTACGAGGATGTGATTGTACGGAATCGTTCTTGACCGGCTGTGTCCTGCGGCAGAACAGACATCATCCTACAGATACTAGGGAAAGAAAGCATCAACACACACCCATATACTGAGCTTCACCTTCCGTCCGTTGACCTCCATCTTGTGCACCTATACCGACCAGGGTTAGCACACAACTTCATTCTCCAACGGGAGAAAGCACGAAATGAGAAACGAACACGGAAATCAACGCCTATCGTTGCGCTCGCTTCGTCCTCGGGGAGCCATTGCTCATCCGAGAAGCGCAGGAGCAAACTACTTTTCCCCACTGAAGCGTTTCCGATTAACAGAAGCTTGACATTTACGGGTGGGTTGGTGGTGGTGGTAGTAGTCTTCATGAGGTCGGTTGGAGGCATAGTATGTAATCAGGTCGTCGAAGAGAACAAATCAGCAGGTAGTTGTCAGAACAATGCAAATGTCCTGGACGGCGATGGATTATGCGTGGACAGCTACTGGTGGGCAATAAGCCTCGTTTGCATCGTGCGTCGACTCAAAGAAAGACCTCGGCTAACTCCTTGGCGCCTCGGGCTTCATCGAGAGACTAGCTTACGCGTCAACGAGTACAAAAGCAATCCATCATATTACAGTACAAAAACATGGGCAACAAGGTTTTCGAGAGCTACAACAGCAATAGAGGAATAAATGATTCATTCGTGAACTATGTACCTATGCCGGGTTCGTAGCCTGCAAAATCAGCACCATCGGAAGGAACATAATACACCTTATGGTGCTACGGGGTAATCAGACCAATTTTTTTCGTTGAAAGTCTACTGGTAAATGAAGTTGTATCTGCAGGCAGCATTCATAAGCATGAAATTCGTCAAGTGCAACTTAGATGAGCGATTACCTTGACAGTAGGTGCGGGATCGCGGAGAGCTGAGGACCATATCTGGAGTTATACGACATCACCAATATGAAACATGCACCCTCAAGCTCATTGAGACTATTAAAACGAACCGTGCAGCATTATCATACAACTCAAACAGGGGGATGGCGAGGAGCTTCATGTTTTTCGGAACGGCAAGGACCTCTAGTGAAGATACAAGTTGAATGAAAAGCATGGCAGGACCGTCTGACGTACTCCGCTCAGGCATCTGGACTAGGTAGAGTTTCTTACACTCCTTTGGCTTCGTGATGTGTGCTGGCACAAATGGGTACTACGAGCATGCGTCAATATCGTTCATTCGCTACGAGGAAGATGAACGCACCATAAACGTCTCGAAATTGGGACGCCACCATTGCGCAAGACAATCACCGATCTCCCACTCATTATCGACGCCATGGGATGCATTGAACTGCTTGGACTCCACTGGCGGCGCAAGGCGTTCGTCCAGGCGCCGTTTGAGTCCGTCAATATCGTCCTCGCCCGGTTTGAGGTAGTCACCGGGACTGTCCACACGATTAACCAACTATAACGAAAGCGCTATCAAATGTGGAAACGCACAGCTTGAAGAACGCGTTTGCAATTTGGAGCATTAGGATATGCGGGTGTCCATGATCATGCACAACAAGAATTCCCTCGACGGTGCGACGCATACCAAAATCCTCATAGTTGTTCTGGAGACGCTGTAGGCGCGCAGACACGGAAGGGTCTTCCTCCGGCTGTGCCTCTTTTGTGCTAGTGTTCGCAACTTAGAATTGACCAACGCGAAACATCGCAACTCACCTAAAGGTAAAGTTGGACAACGGATACCTGTGTTAAATTTTATTAGATGATTACTACATTTTGCAGGAGAAAAAATACATACAGGGCAATGGTGTTGGACATGGTTGTCGAACGTTTTCAGAGCTTACCGGTCGTACATTCTGACTAGGCGTGACTAAATCACAACTCTTATGTTGTCACAGTCACGGTGGTCGTTTTAACAAAGTTTCAAGTTCGAACTACTATGATCGATTCCGTGTGGGACAATATGTCGCTGAAGGTCAGAACTTATCATAGAATCTTGATGTTCGACACTATGGCCCAACAGTGAATGTTGCTCGAATTCCTGTCACTAGTTCGTTGAGCCAAGGTAAATCACATCAATACAGTTTCTAGACGTTGTCTAATGCTGCTGCCTTCAGTACTTATAGTAACCACTTTGTCTGTCATCAGCTTCTGCCAGCTTGTCTGTGTATCATCCGCTCCGAACAGGAGGCAAAAATGGGTGCGGCCTTTTTCCACGAGTCCCTCCTCGTCATCACTCGTCCATCCGTAATCGACAACCCCGAGGGCTAATTTGGTCGGACGCCAAGGCATGTTGTTGCTGGAAACAATGGACACATGATTGATTGTTGTATTGGAGGGCAGTCCCTCTGGTAAGAGTGCACATTCATGATAACCGTCCTGCAGGAAAGGTATCTCGTCCCCGAACGTTGCTTCATGTAATTCGAGCATCAGGAGCTTCACTTTCAACTGCCCGTCGATAACCATCATGTCCTGGTCTCCTTGAAGTCTGTAGTGGTCGTGACTGGGATTATAGGATCCATCCAAATATTGAGCGCTATATCCTTGTGCTGACGGTGGCAAGAACACGTATTTGGTGGATGCTATGCCAGCCCAGGCAAGTATGTCGCATTCCTGACTTCTCGACAGGAGCACTACCATCAATCTACCAAATGCTTCGTCTCCTATTCCATATTCCACATGCATATGCACGTCAAAAAGTGCCAGTAGTGAGTAGGCGCCATCTTCTACTTGTCGTGAAGTCCGGTGAGATGCCCACATGAGCTTCTCACGCACTCTCTCCGTCCCTGCCCAATAACGTTGGATGTCTTGCACTGGAATTTCGGTACCAGTGGAAAGCGCGGCCAGCAACCTCTGGTCAGCTTTATCGTTGTCGGCTCGTATATTGTGTATTGGGTTCCATGTTCGCCCATAGAATTTGATTCTGATTGGGGCGAGGAGCTCTTGCAAAGTCCACGATTGTAAAAACCAAGAATCACGCAGGAAGTCGTCCAATGTAGATGACTCTGCAAGGTGTACAATGCAGACATGCGCATTGCGGTACCACCTGAACATCTGAGGCATGGCTCTATCGAGCTCTCCTGGGGAGGAATTGGACCTGTCAATACAGCATGTGTCTGCCCAGGCAAAACCACATCCATACCCCGCTGCCTTCTGACAGAAGTTTGCCAATTTATGACGACCAGAGGACTTCCCGATCTTTGTGCTGCCCGGCGTCATCTCTTGCAGCGTCACCTCTCCGTCGCGGCACCATCTGTGAGACAGGACGGCGTATTTGACTATGCCTTTCACAATGTTTCTGATCACCTCGTCCCTTCTTTGATTCGGGTGGAATGTGTGTTGTTCTATATCTCTCTCCGTCACGGCCTTGATAGACGGCATGTATAGCTCCTCCACCTGTTGCTGTTCTACGACTTCCATCTTTGATATCGCGATTAGTCGATGTGGGGTGTTTTCCCGTAGGTACTCTTGGAATATCTGGAAGACCCCTTTGATAGCCATTCACGTAGCTTATCAAGATGACTAGATGTATCGAGATCGTGAACTATTGACGGTTTAATAAGTCCTTCAAATGAATGTGCGCAGGTGGAAGGGGTTACATAGGAATGAGGGCCAAATACGTGTACTCAGAGCTCGTTTCTTTGTTCACGTGTGACAATGTGTGGTATGGCGCTACTGGTCTCAGGTTGTGGAAGAGTCTATGCAATGTGTACAGCTGTGTATAAAAAAAGAAGTCATCGGCAGCCACATCCGCCGTGACAAAAACGGCCGAATGATTTAGGTCGCCTGCCTGGGATCTGTATGTGATAGAGATATATTGACATGCAAGTGAGCTGGCAGAAGGCTAAAGCCACACTGTCGTAACTGGTTGGTACACCTCCCTCTTGGTGCGAATTGTCACAATTTTTTGCGTCTCTACCTTTTGCCACCCTGCGCTATGCATACTAGACCGAAGTACGAAACACAAGTAGTCATTTGTGGGTTTGAGTTTTCCTATGCCCCCGCGCTTTCCGGAATCATCAGCTTGGTAATTCACGATAGCGACCGCCCACAGCGAGAATGGTAGAAAGGTAATGTCGCACCAGGCTGTGACGTCATAAAAGCTTGCAGAGTCGGAGATAAAGCGGATAGCCTGAGTTTTTTTCTGCGTTCCTCCTGGCTGTCGTGGCGTGGGTTGCTGTAGCATCATTTCCACCAGAATAACTTCAAGCTCCAAACCTCTCTTCGTCATCGTAAAAAAAGGATCACCAAGTGTAGAGGGACGATCCATTATGTAGCGATCTGGTAAAAGTATACTGGTGGATGCTTCATCAAAAGCACAGTACGCCAGAGGAGAACGTGGGATGCTGGCTTGGAATGGGGAGTGAGGACCAGCCCATGCCAATATCTGCCATTCACGACAGGCTTGCATGATGGCCTCCATCAGGCGGCGGAATGCCCGCTCTCCTTCTCCATAGGCCACACTAAGGCTGATGTTAAAAATTCCAATCAAGGAATAAGCGATATCTTCGATCCTTGTTGTCCTCCGCTTGGAGGCCCAGATCATCTTCTCGCGAACATCAACCAACCCGGGACTGAAATATAGCAAATTCTGGCGAGATATTCCGGTCACCTGAGAGAGAGCTTCTAACATGAAATGGTCTTCCTTATCATTACGCGAACGGCTGAGCTCATCCCAGTTTCTGCCGTAGAACTTGATTCGTGGAGGGGCAAGAAGCTCTTGGAGTGTCCAACCGCGTTGGAACCATACTTCCTGCGGAAAGTCCGAGATGTACGAAGAATCTGCAAGAAAAACTATACATATCTCTGCGTTGCGGTACCACTTGAACATGGCCCTGATGGCCTCATCGAGCTCCGCACTACTTCTCTTGTCGATGCAGCAAGTGTCTGACCAAGCAAGACGACAGCCGTACTCTTTTGCTTTCCGGCAAAAGTTACGGAGCTTGATAAACCCAGGCCTTGTAGATTGATGGTTCCTTTCCACGGACATCTCCTGAAATGTTGGTTCCCCGACGCTGAGCCATCTGTGAGAAAGGGCTGCATATTTCAACTTCTGCCTGATCGTGTCGGGAAGTTTGTCTTTGGAGGCGAGATCCTTGCAGACCCTAATCAATTCCGGACGGAACCGATCCACTAAAGTCTCGCGATCAATAAGGACCGTAGTTTCATAGTCGTCGGAAATGTATATGAGATGACTTGGCATCTCGTTAAACACAAGTTCCGCTGTGACAGTCATTATATCCGTCTCGGTAGGAGGCTCAACGTCCTAAAAAAACCAAACGGCAGGAGCTTGAACGAAACACTAGTAGCCAACGTACTTGATCAACCTCGTCGCATGAAATTTCATCCTCGACATCGTTTCGGACGACGCTGTTTGCCGAAGCAGCCCCGTCACCGTGTCCAGAGGGTAGAGTAAACATTGCTTATTGTGTCCAAATTGAATCTGGAGCAATGGAGCGTATTGGTTAAATTAGCGCCATGACGATTTCACTCGCCGATGACCTGGTGGCGATTTCGGATCTTGCCGTGATCATAAGGGCGTAGTAGTACTACTACAATAGTACTTACTACTAGCTATAGCTACTATTGAAGTGTCTCGTGCATAGGTCTTCCATTGAAAGACGGTGACTGGGATACCTCCATTTAGGAGGAAAGACACTAGGCTCGTTGTGGTGCAACCCTATAGGTCATTGTGGACACTACCAGTCACCGTACGGTCAGGTGCTCTTCTTTGTACATAATTTTGCTGGTCGCCGCCGTTCCAGGTCGTAAGGCACTTCGTCGGAATTCGGTACGTTTATCCGTGGTATTATCTAATTTAATCGTCGAAATAATACAAAATATTGACAAAAACATTTCCATCATTAAGGATCGAGTCGATCGAAAGTCGCTTCATCCTGAACGACATAATTGACGACGACAGTGCTCGACCTCATATCATTTGTAGTCTGTGTGCTTATGCCCTTTATGATGATTGGCAGTATCGTTAACGACAGATCAACTTCTTCTTCTTCTCGAAGCCTTGAAGGACCTGAGCATGCGAATGACGCGACAAAGCACGAAATTTTACACATAATCTCACCACCGCAAGATGATTCCCCATTGCACAGAGCCGGGTAAGCTTTAATAACAACATAATGCGTTATAATGTAGTCAAAATTTGGTCACCTGTTCATTTCGCTTCTATGTACATTCAATCTCCTAACTTTCAAATTCAATTGCAGACTACTTCAACCCAGGAGCTATGTTTCCTTTGTCTCGGTTACTCCCCACTCTCAAGACGTCATCCGCGCAAGCACCGTCAAACTTTCCAATATGATGTTCTCTTCCTCCAGGGACCCACCCTCCCCCGTGATGTCCCCCGCGATGCAGAACCTGACAGTAACACACGTTGCACATCCGTCTTCTCCATTGACCCACGGTCGAAAGCAACCCCGACAACTACCTTCCACATCTGAACTTATGGATGCGCACATGCCTCCACGCGATTCTTTCATATTTCCATCTGGTTACAATCCGTTCACGCACGTTGCACCAGGGTCACTCCCAAATATTCCGTTATCCACATCTTTTGCACCTTCCTCACAATGTACAAAAGGGAGTTCGCACTTCTCACCCCAGGACTCTGATCTCTCAGAGTCAACTTCCACTATTGACTCCTCCAAGGCTGCCCATCATCTCTCGTCTAGCATTGCAACCCCTTGCGGCAGAGACATGTCTGTTGTACCTTCAGCGCTCTCAGTTTTACTCTCCAGACATGTTGACGGAGCCTCCTCAGGCTCGCCAACTCCAACACTGACGCACAAACCTGACAGGCCGCAGTACTTCGATTCATTAGCAGACCCAGAGCAAGCTGTTTCCACAATTAACCATAACTTTGCGGATCGCACCCTTCCCGGAACTGGCAACGTTCGCTCAGAAGTCTTACGTTTTGTTTCTTCTTCTCCGGTCACAGAATCCACTCCCCTGCTTCCTCCTCCAAATGGTTCCGTGCCTGCCATTAATAGCCATACCCTAGCGCCCTCCAAACGCCCAATGTCCTCTAAACGTTTACCAAGTCTCATGCATCGAATTGTAGGCGGGACGCATAAGATTGACCCCAAAGAACTCGTGTGCACCGTGTTAAAAAGCTTGCCTGCTGTGCTCTTGGGCACATTGCTCAACATCCTTGATGGGGTTTCATGTAAGTCGTTCTGATGAATATTGCCTTTAGTGCTTCATTTCTTTGCGATCTGATGGCATTTCAAAATTCTTGGCGGCAATTGCCTGACCTCCTAATACATAATATGAGCTATATTTGTTTGACGCTTTCCTGTTCCCACTCATCTCCGATTATCATGGATCAGTTGCTAACGATGTTACCGTAGATGGAATGATCATTTTCCCTGCGTTTGGTGTCTTTGCTGGATTAGGTGGGATGGGGGTGTCGATGTTTTTTGTCAGGTACGTCGTCTCTATCGTTGCTTCTGATAGAATTGCCTATATTCGGCATACAGCACAGTGGTGGCACAACTTGTGTATTGCCTCGGAGGGAGTAGCTTTGCAGGTGCTAATGGCAGTATGATGATCGAGGTTGTGGTACGTGCGCTTCATTTGCATTCTAATTGGCTTCCGTCTATTTCCCTTGCATTCGCACGTTTCGACCTTGCCTGTGCCTGCGTGTTACTGTCCCCATCATGGTTCACTTCTTTGATCGCTTCCGCTACCCCGGATTTGCACGTCCTTGAACTTTCTCTGATAGTTTCCTTTTCGATCGTAGCCCTTCTTTCACATCCTTGCATCAACTATAGCACGTGATATCGGAGATTCCTATCCGAAAGAGATCATTGCCACGACGATTGCGGCGTTTGTGCTTTCGTCCATACTCACTGGTCAGTCGCATCTCGGGTTAGCTGTCAGGTGTCACTCATGCGTGTGATTTGTGTAGGGCTGACCTTTTTCCTCCTCGGCTATCTGCGTTTGGGCGTCCTCATTGGCTTCTTTCCGCGGCATATTCTTGTTGGGTGAGTCGTTTGCTGATTCGGCCGGACTTGGTAGTGGGTACTGATGTCCCACATAGATGTATTGGAGGGGTTGGTGTCTTCCTGATTCTTACAGGGTATGTCTTAATTCAGTCATCGTGGTGAATCATATCTAACAACTTTCAATGTGAAATAGCCTCACAGTAAGCACGCGTCTCCCGTCCGATGCACTCGATCCGCCGACGTTGGAGACCCTCCGATACTTCATTCTCAATACACATGCCCTTGCGCAATGGGTTCCTCCCTTTGTTCTGGCAGTGCTTCTGAGGTTGATCACAATGCGATGGAAACATCAGCTCGTGTTTCCTATCTGTACGTCTTAAGATTCCCGACCTTCAAATTAGTTTACTCACTTCATGCATGAATGTCTCAGATTTCATGATCATACCAGCTGTGTTTTATGTGATCGTTGCAGCTGCACGGCTTGATCTTGGTGCACTGAGGAGGGACGGTTGGCTTTTTGATATGGCTGAGGGAACTGGTGGTGGGGAGGACAGGTGGTATGGATTTTATTCATATCTCGGTGAGAAAATTTCCGTTGGTTAGGGATGAACCTAGGGCTCATTCTGTGTCAACGCGAGCAGATCCTGGATTGATCCAATTTACGCCCCTATGGACGACACTGCCGATACAATTTGCATTGCACGTATTCCACCATTCTTCTTGTTAGCCTCGCTCACGGTCTATCTTAGATTGTTTTTCAATATCTTGCATCCACCTTTGAACGTTCCTGCGCTATGTACGTCCCGTCTTATCCTGGATGCTTAGTGACTTGATATTCAACCTAATTGCAGCGGTGTCCCTTGATGTAGACATTGATACTAACAAGGAGCTTTTGGGACATGGATATTCGAATTTACTTGCTGGGCTTCTAGGCACGGTGTAAGCGTGTTCCTCTCTAACGCTCGCTAGTAGTTGCTCACTCGTTGCAGACCAAACTATCTTGTATACGTGAACACTTTGCTGTAATGCAAACTCCCATTCGCCGTGGTACAAGATAGCTCACTTGTTGATTCGTCAGGTTTTACCGCGTAGGCGGCGGGACACGTATTGCCGGCTTCTTGCTCGCGGTCGCTACGTTTATCCTGCTAATAATAGGGACAGGACCCATAGCGTACATTCGTATGTGCCATAGTTTCCATAGTCTCACTTTCCTTACAATATCATTAGCCGTCATGGTTGTCAGCGCCTTGATCCTCGTATTAGGCATTGATCTAGTCAAGGAGGCATTGTGGGATACACGACACCGGGTTAGCAGGTACGCTTTCACACATTAGTATGATATGCAGCAGCCTATAATGCATTTCAGGATGGAGTATATCACGATCGTCAGCATCATGGTTACGATGACAGCCTGGGACTTTGTCATTGGTGTTCTGTTTGGCATTGTCGTCAGCTGTGAGTATGTCGCGTTTTCAGAGTAGACTGTGTTCATAGTTTTGGGTAGGTTTCTTCTTTGTGGTGCAGAACTCGCAGAGAAGAAGTATACGCGCATGCTATACTGGAGAGTCGGCAATTTCCACGGTCAGGCGGCCCGCTGCTCACAGGGCGTACATTCGAGAAGTGTCGAAGCAGACAAGGGTCCTCCGTCTTCAGGGTATATGAAGCCTCCCTCGCATTGCAGCATTATCTAATTGTCATATCCAGGATTTCTTTTCTTCGGAACCATTGCTCATGTGGAAGAGACTTTGAGAAATATCGTTGAGGATGCTACCTTCAAACGAAATCCCGTCCGTTTCGTCGTCGTCGACTTGTCTCTTGTGGTAGGGGTGGACATGTCTGCTGCAGAAGCCTTCGTGCGTGTGCAACGTTTACTCGCTGCAAAGGGTGTGGTGTTGGTGTTTTGTGGTGTTACTGCCGACAGCCTCTGCGGCAAGGCGCTGAGCAGTGTGGGAATCCTCCAAGAGCCATCTGTAGAGGTTTTTGAGACGTTGAATGACGCGATGGAGTGTTAGTTTTAACTCTTTATGTTGTGCATTTGATTGTTGACGTTGTTCGCAGGGACCGAAAATGCATATCTACAAGCATGGTTTAGAGCTCAGAAGTCATGGGCAACTCCAATAACGCTTCCTGGCCGCCGAGATACCAGCCTCTCCTTTGATGATACTTTGACTGGATCTCCGAGGCAAATGCAACTTCGTGATGTTGGAGAACGAACGATCGCTGGTGGTCAGTTTATCGTCTTACCTAACAGGACCAATCCTCATCATCCAGCAGAATTTCTCGACAAGGATTCAGAAAACTCCTCCGAGCCATACAATACTCTTGTCAATGCGTTCTCGTCATATCACGACGTAGATCAAAACACGTTCAAACAGATCGCCCCGTACTTTGAGCGATTCACATTCCCAGACGGTTTTGTCCTATGGGAGAAAAATGATACTCCCGATGGCCTGTATATCATCGAATCAGGCATCCTGCGGGCATCATACAAGTTTGCAGAGCACAGTCCCGTCATCGAGGAGTCAATGGTATCAGGTACTCTTGCAGGCGAGCTTTCTGCTTTGTCGGCCATGCCGCGGAATGCACGAGTGGTTGTAGAGCAGCAGGTGGTATTGTGGAAGCTGTCTCTAGAAAACATGCGTCGACTGGAAGCAGAACATCCTCATCTTGCACAGATTTTTGTGCAACTTGTACTCAAAGGCAAGTACCAGCTTAAATCCTCATCCGGGGCATAAGCTTACATCACTTATTTCAGCTGCAAAAGTCGATACCGACATCCTTCTTGCTGCCTTGGCAACAAGATAAAAATGGGGATATATATACCCGATGTAAAACATATCTTACGACAGCTTACGACCCACAGATATGCAAAGCAAATACACGAATACAAATATGTATAACAAGAATGCTATCGAAGAAGTGCCACTTCTTGTCCTTGTATTTCTCTTAAAACTTCGTGGAACCGCAGCGACCACCACCCGCGTTCTTCTCTTTCCTGTTGCTCCGCATCCCCCGCTTGCCCTAGTTCGACACCATGTAATTGAATGGAAGGACTTTTAGGAAATGGCAACCCTGATGCGAGGATAGATAAGACTGATTGATTGATCTCCGATTCTTTTGACGCGTGAGCCAGGTGGCTCTTCGTGGACGGCGAAGACAACGACCTCAGGGTGTGCTGACAACATTGTCTTAGTGGTACTAACCATTCCTTCAGAACGGCGCACTGCATAGACGCCTCCGATACAGAAGATCGAGAAGTGCCGTGCGACAACGACACCGTTAAGACCCGTCCTTTTGAATTCGCATGCCCTCTTTCGAGCTCCTCAGCGGTCAGTGGAACTAAATCTAGTGAAATGGATGATCTTCTGTCTGATTAGATCACATAAGTGCTAGCTTTGTAAGTGACTGTCTTTCGAAGTTCTCACCTGTCTCGTCCGTCACAGAGAGGATTCTAGAGAGACCAAAGTCGTCGAGTATCCGCAAATTTGTAGAAGTGCGCTGAGAATCATCATGATGATTGGTGGCGGAGACCATCATGATCAAGTCTGTGAAAACGAACAACTGGACGTCAACAGCCGGAGACTCGACACGGAGTAAAGGGCTATTTCTAGGCCTCGCCTGTGGCTCAGATCGGAAGTCAAATGATGATGGAGCAGTACGAAAAGATTGTGACGACGCTGCCGTTGAGGCCGTAGACTGTACTGACCCACTGCGCCCACGCCAACCTTTCAGCGCATTTGAAAGTCTTTCGTTGTGTCGCAGACGCGAATCAGGAGAGGGGCTTTTCAGGGGTTCTGGAAAGGGGCGCGTGACTGGTAAATCATCGTCGTTTTCTACCCTGGCACATGCGACATAACCGTGCATCAATAGACGCCTGTCACGGCAAGGAAGTTGGGAGGGAACGTTTGCTATACGTGAGAGTGTATCTTTCACAAATTCGTGCTCGTCCTCCCGATCTTTGACCTCGCTGAGAACACGGATCGTGAGTTTAGCAGAGTGAAGAACAGATAGTGTTGATAGATAATCGGGATGTGATTTCGGGGTTGCATGCCAGAGCCGCTAGAAGATCCGGTTTCAGTCATGAGAAGTCGACAGACACACCGACTCACTTGAAAAAAGTCAGGATATTGGGATAGCCTCTGGACAGGTTCGACCAAATATTTCTCTAATGACCATCCCTGGCAAGCGGAGGAGCGCTCTTGTAGCTTGATAAATTCCCCAATGTCACTTTTCTCCTGGGCGACAAGATGTTCGATTCTGGTGGCGACGAATTCTAGCTTTACCAGGTAAGGTTGATATATCTCAAGCTTCGCCATGAAAGGTCGAAGAATTTCCCCGACGCACTGCAGGTTAGAGTTATGCACATCTCGAAGACCAGCGAGACTAGCGGATAATTTTGTGTGGAGGTGTACGATGTCTTCTAACCAGTCAAACAGCCTCGAAACGTCGTCTGGAACGCCAGAAACCCACACCTTCGTACTTCGGACGCGCAGAGGAAGGATGAAGAGCTGCACCATGTTCTGCAGGTTGATTACGAAAGTTGCCTCTGACTCCGCTAGTTTCCAGACAATCTCTTGTCGTCGTGCCTCTACCTCGCCGAATTGTTCCAAAATATACAGACGAAAGTCTTCCCAAGATGTGTAGATATCTGCAGAAGAACGTCGATGATCCCGATGTGCGCCTGTCCGATCCGAATGCAAGAATTCATGGGCGGCAGATGACATTGATGCGGCAGAGACAGAAGATTCAGATGACGCACAAGATAAGTCGCTTTGTGCGGGCTGAGCGTTCATGGAGCGTTCGAACTCCTGCGTCGCCAGTTTATTGAGGAGCGAATCCGTATGTACACCGTCATCACACTCGAATTGCCATGTATTTCCTGCGATGGACGACATGTCACTGTCGGCATGCGTGAGGGAGGTTTCATCAGAGGCGGAGCCAGGAAATGACGTAGAAAGTCCAAAAGCCTGACGTTCACGCGTTGCAGCCTCGCCTGAAGTGGCCATCATGCACGTGAGTTCTGAGGAGTATCGCTGGCCTCCAACGTCAGTGTTAGGCGTATTCTCCAATGATGGATGCAATGTCCGTGTGTTTAAGTAGGTCGAATGAACAGAACGACGCGGAGAGAGCAGGGGGTGCCCTGAAGACGGCCGTTCAACTGATAACCCTGAGTTCCTCGCTGATATAGTCACTTCTGTTAACCTCAAAGCTCATTGCTATGTAGAATTACCTACCATTTTTCTCATCAAAACGCCATCGGTTGTTTGCTTGATTGTCTTTTGAGGTCCTGTCTGCCTTAGAGTGAGAATGAGAATGACCGTCTCTAGGGGTAGACAATCGGATGCCTTCGTCATTTTCGTCGTCAAAAGAATACTCTGAGCCAGATTCACTCTCGTTCTTGCTCGATTCATCACAGGAAGATGAGTTCGGAATATGGATAGATTCGCTAGAGCCACCAATAGCAAGCCCTTCCTCGCCAAAGTACTCGCTCTCTTCGCTTCGAGTTGGGTGATCTTGACAACCAGGGTTCAGTCCATCGACCAGCCCAAGGAGTTCTCTTTTTCGCCGGTCACAGGATTCGTCACCATCGGCCATCGTTTCCGAAGCTGGGTAACTTGATCCGGCACTGCTCAGGGAATATCGATCCGAAATTGTGGAGTCACCTCGCTCCATGCCTTGATCCGCACGGCCAGAGAATAGACTCTCATTGTCCTGGATGCTGCCATCATCATTACTAGCGCTTCCGCCTTCACTGTTGGTTGAATGTATCGAACGAGCCGAGTTGTCAGCAAACATGCCTCGAAGTTTTGCTCCATAGTCTGTGAATCCAAACCCGAGGCCAAAGCGCTCTTTTTTCCTCTCAGGTGCCTTAGAAGCCAAAAGGCGCCCCTGCGTGAACGAAGGCTGCTTTGGGAACACGACAGGGGTCTCGTCACTCTCTGAACTGGAAGACAAGAAGACAAAGTCATAGTCAGCGGCCAGTTTGTGTCCTCGAAGACTTGAGCTGGTTCGTGATTCCGCGTCGGTCATGCTGTCTTTGGGGCTTTCTCGTGGAGTACGTCGTAGCAGTGGTGGTGCGACACGCCGAGGAATATTCGATCGATATTTTTTTGGTTGGGGAGTAGCCAATGAACTGGTTGAAGGTGCGGAGTTATGCGGCGCACCAGGGTCTGTGCGAGCACGAGCTCTTTCTGTCCTTCTGCTAGGGGCGATATTGGTCGTGATGGAGGGCTGACGAAGAGGTTGATTTTTCTGTCTATGAGGGAGAGGCGGCCTTGGCGAGAAGCCCTCCACGGGAGAAGGCCATTCTGGTTTTCCGCTGCGCACAAAGCCGGCGGGTCGATGTGCCTCAAAAGGTCGATCCGATGGAATCGTTGTAGAAGTGTGGGGTTGAGCTTTTAAAATTGGCTTCGGCTTCTGTCTCAAAGTACTGCGTGATGGGCGTGAAGGACCTTCCGACTGTGCCACTGAATTCAGGTGACTTGTATCTCTCGAACATGGCAAAGGATGCGAAGTAGAGGGAAGTTGAGGCGTCCTTGCGAGCTTGGGCGGAGGGTTTGAATAATACTGACCAGTATTAGATCGATGGTCCGATTGTGTATTATCATTTGGCAATGGAGACGGTATTCCAAGCTGTGACGATGGTCTTGTCATGCGATCGATCGTGTCCTTTAGAGAGGGTAGCAAGTGCGCTTCCATAAGCCCTAGATCTCCTACTTGACTTCTACGTTTAGACCTGAAATTGGTTGAGTAGTCAACATGAAGAGAGTGCGAATCAGAAGCAGAAGCAAGGGAGGACTGCGAGGGTAGTGGTTGAGTGCTCGATGTACTCGGTTGAGGAGGACGCGATTCGTGAGTACGGCCTCGGTTTGCATTGTAAGGTACGCCCGCTGCAGCTGCATAGTGCGACGGAGGAAGAAATCGATGTGCAGGGGAAGTTGGAGCAGGAGAGCGGGATGTATGGCGCCTTGACCAGGGGTGCGACATGAACGTTGAAACTTGAATGGAGAACGCCAACGCTGGTAGAAATTGACGCGTCAGTTGCCAGTCACGTGAAACTGACTTCTCTGTAAGGTCTTTCGGCTACTACCAGACGATTTTCACCTTGAAGCGCCTACTATTCTTACAGCTACCCGATAATCTACCTTCATGCGTCCAACACATGTCCGAGTCTACACACGGTGATCATGGAGCTGAAGCAATGGGTTGTTAAGTTACCAACGACCCTCTTCTACAGCTTCATTAACAGCGTCTCGTGAACTTTTGATTCTCTACGCTATGGAAACAGGTACAGCTCAAGAAACTGCTGATTACATTGCGAGGGAATGTCGAAGAGTCTGCTTTCACTGTCGCGTGCAAAGCATGGACGCGTACCCACCAGTAGGCGGTTTCCCAATCACTGTAACATAGTGCTCAGGTCCTATGCGGGAAACATTGATTTCAGCACACTTGGTCGTCTTCGTGGTTTCGACTGGGGTGCCAAACACAGCCATGACTTCGTTATGGAACATGTTGTTGAGGTCTGATCTCTCGGATGACCTATTCAAGGATATGGATTTCTGCTTGTTCGGCCTTGGAGACACGGCCTATGAGAAATTTTTTTGGTCGGCAAAGAAGCTATCGAGAAGGATGCAGAGTCTGGGAGGTTGTGAAATTTGCTCACGAGGAGAGGGAGATTAATCACATTGCCTAGGGTGTGTATCCTTCGCTTTCCATGTTCCATGTACAAGTGCAGGGTATGCATTGGATCCCTGGATTGAATGTTTCTTAGAAGTCCTCATACAGCTCTACCCGCTACTGCATGAGCAAATAACATTCCGGCTGGTCGACCACCGCCTCGCGTATCCTTGGCAATTTGGCACCTGGCGCCTTTTTGAATTCAGATCCTCTGTACGAGGGCACGAAGTTTCATACGGTTTTGGTGAAATGCAACAGAAGGATCACTGCGGAAGATTGGTTTCAGGATGTTCGAAAACGATATAAAGTACGGGTCTTTGTCTTTTCAATTCACAGCTACTGATGTGGAATCTCAGATATAATCCTGGAGACGCTGTGATTCATCCATTTGCAGCTGCATCAGAAGTCGACTCTTTTCTTGTCGTAAATGCTGCCGATCAAATTTTCACAGTAGAACATACAATGTTAGGTATGACAAGCAGGACCAGTGAACTCCGTCTCCGTCTAATATTTTACAGATCAAACGTTGCCCGACCATCCGAAAATCGTTTCTCTTTGAATTTTCATACGTTATCTTGATTTCAACGCTGTGCCCCGCCGCTCTTTTTTGCGACTGCTGCGATATTTTGCTACCGACGAGCTCGAATGCAAAAAAATGATGAACTTATGTCGATAGAAGGAGCGGTACGCCTGTTTCCTCACTTTTCTTTCTTTTATTGAGGGCGTGCAGGATGGATTGTATGATTATTGTCAACGCGTAAAACGCACGACCTGGGAAGTGCTGTCCGAGTTCCGGTCTGCAAGGATACCGAGAGAGTACGTCTTTGACTTGTTCCTCCGACTAAGACCAAGAGAGTTCCCCATTGCCAGTTCCATCGAGGTAAATTCATGTTAAAATGTGTTCTCTGCAGCTTAATTCGCCTCTGGGTTTCGTCAGCTCCATCCCGTGAAACGCATCTTTGTGTTGCTATAATGCGCCATCGCACGAAGTTGAAAATTCATCGGAAAAGGGTCTGTACTAGTTATTTGTCAGGGCTTAAAGCAGGTCCGCATGGCATTCTAGCGCCTTATGACATCTCCAGGGGATACCCTTTGTATCGGGCTTAGAAAAGGCTTCATTTCCTTTCCTACGGATCAAAATACACCAGTTGTGTATTGGGTCCAGGAACAGACATTGCGCCTACGCGTGCCATCATTGAACAACGCACACACGAGGGATGCACCAGTATGTTTAGCCGTCTCTGTAAATCGGCTGATCTTTCATGACCTCAGACACTACCTTATACTTTGGTTGCCGTTCTGCATACAAGGATTAGCATTATCATTCAGAATGAATCTCGTGCGGAAGAACGCAAACTCCGCTATTATGTTGCGTGTTCTCGTGATGGACCAGAGGGTGTTAAATGGATTTATGTGCAAGATCTAATGAAGGAGGTACAGGATATTTGGACAATGTCGGGGCAGCAACGAGGCATCCTTATCGTTTCAGGGTGAGTCTAGATTGTATGTAGCGCATGATGAATCCTAAGCTACTATAATAGTTCTTCAAACAAAATTCCTACTGCTGTCCGTGAAGTTGTACGAGGTGCAGCAGAGAAATTCAGAGGAAAGTCGAATGCCGAGGCTGTAGAGTATGTCACTACGATGGAGAGGGAGGGAAGGTTGATTGAGGTTAATGTTGGAGCTGAGAGTGTTCGAAACTACATCTTCATAAGGTGCGTCATGGATAAAAGTAATTTTGCCACCAGCTTCAAACGAGTTTATCCGACGAACCCCGCACGTAAAGCCATGTAACAGTGCTAACGCCCAGACACTTACTACCGTGATTTGAGTGCGCACCTTGCACAACCCCAACTCCACCGCGTTGCGGCAGACCGGAGTTCCAGATTTGAAAGTATTTATCTATTACGGCTAAGTATATCGCTGTCAGAGTCGGTGCCCGTAGGCCCCGCACAATGTGGCATGTCACGGCAAACACCATACTATCCTCTTCTCATCATCACAATGCTGATCCTGATTCCCAATCCATAAATATCTGTGCTAGCCGTGCACATTCCTTCCGCTCCCGTTCTGCAACGTCAAGTACTTACTGCGTGCGACCGTTGCTAGTACTAAGATGCGCCTTGGTGCAGCCTTTGGAGTGGTCACGGACCTACGTCTTTGCCTTGTCGGCGGCCTCTGGCCCACGATTCTAGAAATCTGCCATGTTCCCTCACTACTCTTCCAGCCACTTGAAATCTCTCGCGTTTTCATGTCCCGTGTATGGGACCTCTATGGTAATAGCGTCGATGAAGCCGGAAGGGATGTCAAAAAAGGGCTCATCACTCCGCACGCCTATGGTGTTGTGTTAGACCTTGGTGCAGGTGCGTCTCTTCGTCCAGTGAAATGATAATCTGTTCATGCGAAACATAGGACACGGTCACACCGTCAACTACCTCGACCATTCGCGTGTTACGAAATACGTAGCTGTAGAGCCTAATGTACACATGCATGCTGAGCTGCGCCGTACTGCCTCTGCTGCTGGGTACCGCGAAGGTGCTGGAACGCTCCTCATCCTTGCCTGCGGTGCTGAAAACATCTCTACCATCCTTTCCCATCTTCCTGCGCCACACCCGCCCGTAGATACGCTCATATCTGTCCTCACTCTCTGCTCCATCCCCTCGCCACAATCTACCATCTCCGCATTGGTCACAGAGGTACTGAAACCCAGGGGACAGTTGTTGTTCTACGAACACGTGCTTAGCGAGAGGAAGGACGTCGTGTGGTGGCAGCGTTTTTGGACGCCGTTGTGGTGTATTTTCTTTGATGGATGTCGTCTAGATCGCCCGTCTCATCGGTGGATTGAGGATGTTGGGGGATGGGCGCAGGGAGAAGGAGGCGTTTGGGGGAAGGAAGGGGAGACTGAAGAACATCTGTTTTGGCACCGAGTGGGGAGGTTCGTTAAGGCGTAAGAGGATGCACGTCACTCCTCTTTAGGCTTAAGCTTGATCCTTTACAATCAGCCTGTAGCGCCGCCTGTCAACGGCTGTTGACAACGAGATAGTTTTAGGTTGGGTTGTAATCAAGGTTTATTTAGTTGCTACGTGAAGACTTGACATCGATACTCTTTGGTCCCGGTTAACCACGATGCATCGCATACATCTGCGGTACACCAATGCTGTCTGAGGTTATGATTTAAGTGTTGTTTGCATGCTAAGCTTCAACGTTTGTGAAAGTCGGGGAGCTTCAGCTTCAGCAGCGGGGGCATAGGTTAGATCAAGTTGCTCGATGACAGAGCGTCAGGTAGCTAGCCCACCGTGAATCTAAGCAAGTTTTTGCAGCGGCTGGATTTGGACAGAGGACAAAGTGTCAGGTGGCTCTCCGCCCACCGTGAATAGCAAGTTTTTGGATTGCGATGGTGAGCTGACGGCAAAGGATGGGGGAACACTTGCAACAGACAGATTGAAACCATTATTACCGAACCCTTCGACTCGAAAAATAACCTCTCGACTATGATTTTACATAAACGAGGGGATAAGGCGAATGGAAGTGATGGCGTGCGGTGGTGGCATCCGAGTCCAGTGTCCCTTATCATGACGCTCAAGGACTCCAAGCATGGCAAAGATGTACTTCCATGGCAGTTGGTCGAAGAAGCGATGGCCCATACCGTGAAATGCCGAATGGATCGAAACATATGGAGAATTCATGATGAATATGAATGTCTTCTGCGTTATCGACGTAGACAAACGCTAGGTCTGATGACAAAAGAGGACATTTTTTCTGTTCCGTAACCTCATAGCCAACAATACTGGTGCCAATGCACCAAAGTACCCTCTCCGTCACGGTAACTCCACCGAGATCGTCCACTCGCGGTTGACTCCGATGCTTGTCAGCAAACGTATTGGTACTCCGCCTGTGGACTTTCGCAACGAAGGTAGGGCCACTCTATGGATATGGATACTATGGTTTGGATCCACGAGTTCAAAGGAACATCTACGACAAAATTCACAAGCGCACCAAGACTTAGAGGAGCTGAACGGCACAGTTTTGTCCTGCTAAACTTCATCTTGTCCAGAAAACTTTTCCCAATCTGACCGGAGACGAGTTCCTTGCCGCATGGTGGAAAATTGTAATGGGTAAGTGTTCTTGCCTTTTCATGCTCTTTATCATTCACTCACCACTCCTATAGGTCATCGCGCCCTCTGGAAGAAAGGCATTCGTCACAGCGACACCAGCCTCAGCAATCTCATGGGATACCGCTCAGCTGGTTGACTTATCAGCGTTCTCAACGACTTTGACTTATCATCAACTGAACAAGATGGTCCTGGAGGCCTCGAGCATGCAGGAACGATACTCTTCATGTCGTTACACCTTCTCATACCAAATGCAGTTGCGAACAAGGTCGGGCATGCGTACTATCATGATGCTGAATTGTTCATCTGGAACCTCACTCGGATTTGTCTTCGATATGAAAGTGGAAAACTCCTCGTAGGAACAGACCACTCGATGAATGGTTGACAGTGGATGCCAGGGGATGCCACGAGAGAAAAACCAGCTATATGTGGAGAGTGAACACAATACCTCCAACGCAATCGCACCAAAAGAACTTTGACGTTGCAATGCGTTGCTTAGCGATGATTCACAAAATATTTACAGGCCCATTCGCATTTGTTCCAGCGGACGATAAGGAGGTATTCCTGATATGGCTCCAGAACCATGTCCCGGCGCCTGTGCGTGTAGGCAATCTCTTTTCTGGCCAGCAGGATATGTATACCTGCAGTTGAGGCACCGTGGGTTTGAAATACGGTGTTACATACAGATTCGATGTAGAACGAATAACATGCTTGGTGTCCTTGCTTTTATATTTGCGTGTTCCAACGTTTTTTGTACGGTCTAAAGCACAAAATACATAAACACTTGACTGGGAATTGGAAGTAGAAACTAGTTTATTCTAGCTTTCATCCATGTCACAACCTCTTCTCCCCATTCTTCTCCTTGACCAGAACATAATGCCCAGTTAGGGCTTATGTGATTGTGACCTTTGCCAATGATCATCTGTGGCGCCTCCCCACGACGCTTCTCGATATCCGGTATTATCTCTTCCCATGTTAACAACAACCATTCGGGCTCCCGCTCTGCCCTAACAAGGAGAATGTCAGGGTGGTCCTTGATCTGTTCATCGGATAGAGCATTCCAAAGAGCCTTCGGCTGCCTCTGCCTCTGTTCCTCCTCAGAACCAATATACTGCATCGTGGGGACTTCGGCCTTGAACCTTTTCTTCTCATCCACCATGAACCAACTGCCACCGCACCAGATGACGCCTTTCAAACGAGGCTGTACGGTACTCGATACCGGTGGGTAAAGACTCAACACTTTCGTATGCACGTCACCCGCAGAGTGGCCCATGATAAATATAGCATCTAAATCAGGCGCGGGTATCGAGGGTACTCCGATGACGTCGACGTTGGCATAAACCCAATTGACAGCGTCACGGACGTCCTCGGATGAAGCCGGGAACTTGACCTCCGGAATAAGCCTGTAGTCCGGAATGATGGTGATGAAACCGCGTTGTGCAAAGAAAGATCCGAGCGCGCGGTATCCCATAGAAAATGGTTCGGGAAATTGTTTTGATCCAGTGCTGAATCCACCTCCATAGATGAAAAATAGGATTGGTGTCTTCCCACTCTGGGTTAAAGTCGAGTTCAGCGGGTAATAGACGTCCA
Organism: Suillus decipiens; assembly: GCA_016695475.1. Taxonomy (NCBI): domain Eukaryota; kingdom Fungi; phylum Basidiomycota; class Agaricomycetes; order Boletales; family Suillaceae; genus Suillus; species Suillus decipiens. The sequence continues at coordinate 19,624 of MU173021.1, read as the reverse complement.
GCTACGAGTAGTGAGGTACATGTATGACATCGGGTTCGATCTGTCACGAACCTCATTTCTGGTGTTGCGCTTGTCATTGTATATGAAACTCTTGCGTTCGATCTTCTCTATTTCTGCCTTTCTTTCGTCTAGAATAGGCACGAACGCTGCTAGAGCTAAGTCGGTTGTGAAGGAAGCTATAGTATGATATAAGAGGTAGAAGACGTACTTTTCAAATTGATAGCCGGAATAGCAGTTTCGACGAACTTGGAGATTATGTCCATGGTCAGGATCAAGGGCGACGAGGAGTGAGAGTGAAGAAGATATTATAGCTGGTGAAATAACGTTTATATTTGGCCATCCACGGTAGTGACGGATCAGCGCTGAGGCACTGACGAGGCTGGACACGTTTCAATACAGAAAATTGGAGATAGGAAAGCTGAACTGATGAAATTTCAAGATCGTGCTCAGGTTCTAATTGAAATGACAACTGACTCAACTGAGTGCAACACACAACTGACGCGGACCGGCCGGCCGCCGACTTTCAAACCACTCATGTGACTTGCATGTCACGCTACATCGCCCTCACTTTCCCGACCATGTTTCGGCCCGATTCCTCAAAGCCTATCTCAGCAAAGCGCTGCGGAGACGTTTCATCAAGGCTGCGGACTACCAGCACCGCAGCACAGAAGGCCACCACGGGAGAACTTGTCACTTCGAAATTTGGAGCGGCGTATCAGCCGGACAACTCCGACACTCGCCCTCACATGCGGGGTTCCTGGAGTCCGAGGCGTATCTTCAATTGTCCCATTTGAACACCGACGCCTTCCTCGATTGTGGATTTATCCAGTAAAGGTAGACTTTTTATTGAGTCAGATTCTTGTCCATTCATTAATGGCGACGTAACAACATGTTCGATCTCATGATTCTCATCACCGGTAGGGTGTATTGTATGTAAGTTTCATATGGTGCCATATCTTGTAGCCCCTGGCAGGTGGACTACTATCAATGAATTAGAACGTGCTTGGGGCGAGCCAGAGTCAAGTACGTGTTAGATCATTTGCCATTATTATACTAGCGATATGGTATACCCCTCATGATGCTAAACCATATGATTACTAATCGACTGGCGAGGTGCGGCGACAATGAGAAGCCCTGGATAACGAGGTTTCCGTGTGCCTATTGGGGCCTCGTCTTACTTGTTTAAGCTCCACCTTCCCAAGCTGCACGACATCTCCATCGCTTGACACTTCTAACGTAGGTAATACATACTTCCGAGAGCAATGATTTCTTAAATTTCGAAGTGAAAGGCGTATGGCGATGACGACAGAGCAATTATTCAGGAGGACGGTCTATATATTCCGCAGAGCTGCACACAAAAATAGACACTAGGCAGACAGAAGGACAAACAAAAGTTGAACAGGCTAGGCTGATGGGTTTCTGCTCAGTTAGGGCGGGGTATTTCGAATCCGGATACGGATCCGAAATTGCTCTGATGAAAATGGAGACAAGGAGAAAGTTCATGGAGATTTGGCGGATGGTAAACTTACAATAATCAATGCTCCGTGGAGCACATGGACATTCGGACATGAATTTGGCATTAGATCAGTGTGTTCAACAGCTTTCGAGAGTCTGGTTCCGTACAGGTGACAGAGTTGATCACAACGAGTGGCTCACAACGAAATCTAAGGATGATCTACTGGATAGGTAGATAGATAGATAGTAGGAGTACTTACGAGAGAGGAGCCTTACGCGTAAAAGGACATGCTGTTACATCGTACGAGAATGTCACAGGGTCCTTTATGCAAGAGCACGCAATTTGGCTAGTAATGCGGAGTAAAGATCAAGATGGTTAGTAGACATAAATCGTATCCAAGTTCCTTGTATAGATTACAATCGTAAAATGTGACAGTCATGACTCACTTAATCATGATCAGAAGTCTTGGTGAGGTGAAAACACCGTTCAGTATGTTACGATCCCGTATCCCTTTGTCTGTGGAGAGCTTCTGGGTCCAGGTTAAGGTCATGAGGTGCTGTGCCTTGTAACTTATAGAATTGTCCAGAATCATTAGATGCGAGCAAAGACATACTAGTAATGCATAGCAAGGGACCACGGCTTCGAATATACAGATCGCCGTATGAAAAGCTAAAGAACCTCCTAATTGGTAGCTGTGTGGCGCGTGGGGTCATTTGAAGTACCGTCGGGTGCACTTGAAGATAGGTCGCCACAAATAATCTGAATTTTTTGGACGAGCAAAAAACAGATTAGTGGGAGATGCGTAAATACACCGTCCTGCCACCATTCGGCCCCAGTTCGAAAATGGATTCTCAGGATGTAGAGGCACGTAGTAGCGTAGACGAGGGCGGAGTCGAGGCTGAGCATGAAAGTGAGAACCGAACGGTAACGAATCGAGCAAGTGAAAAACTACATAATCGAGGGTGGTTGCTTGAGGCCTCGTGTAGTCAGTAGTAACAGGTAGTAATAAGGCTTCACTTAACCGCTAATGCGGTTTGTAGTAGTAATAAATAGTGCGAAACGTCTTGATGGGAGTCGCCAATAATTGTCATGATCGAAATATTATCGTGGCACTTAGTCGAAAGCCCATATGATCCTTGATGGTGATTTTCTATGAGCAATAAATCCTGAACCTGCTGCGTAGTGATGACGGTTGAAGCGACTGCGGTGGTGAAGTTGCGGAGAAGGGGGTAAACGAACTTGAACTCGACGAGCGAGTGACCGAGGGTAGCACCAATTGGGGCCGATGACAAAGGAGCCCGGGGGTGGGTGACCGAAATACCGATTGTTCTGATTGATCGATCTAAAAAAGGAAATTTATTATGTAATCGTGTTGAATGGATGATCCGCATTTGACATCAATGTGATTCAAGCTAAATAGGCGTAAGACTTGCCCGATGGTCACCCGATAGTACCCTCTCTTCCTCCACAACATACAGCTCCCTCCACATCACTACTTCATCAGTTCATTATCTATAATATCTATCTCTTTCAGTTGTAGGCCCCCTCCATCTGTAGTTTACACAAACACAAACTTCTATCTTACTGTTCGTAGCCATGGCCACTACATCACAACCTATCGCGTTCCAGTCTCCTAATCATCCCGCATCTGGTTCATTCACTGGTAACAACAGTGCCAAGTCTTACTTTCTAGGTTCACCAATATCGTGGCGTGCTGGTTCATTCGGAAGCCGTTTCTACCCTGGTTGTTCTCCTGGTCAACTCCTCGGTCCATTGGAGTCAGTTGATATTTCACTTACTGTATAGAGGTGCTTGCTGACTTCGTTTATGTAGTCCTAATGAATTCAAATGTGCCAAGCTCTCATCTTCTATCGACAGCGACCATGGTTCAATTCTGAACGCTCTCGGTGCCTTCGACAAGGAGGATGAATTGGTGAGTCGTTTGTTCCGAAGTAGTTTGTCCCAGTCTCATGGTTACTCCCTCGTAGTGTCGCAACTACACGTGCTGTGGTCTACATTTAGATGACCTACATGCTCTCCTACAGCATTTCGAGGAGTTTCACGTTGTCGTCCTCGACCCGTTTGGTAACCCTCAGTTCCCAGTCGTCCCTCCTTTACCCCAGTCTATTCCCAACCCGACTGCGTCATACTCGTTAGACATTCAACAGCACCCTCAATCTTACAACCAAGGTGGTTTCGACCCTGATGACATGGAACTCGATATTGATCAGGGCAGTTTATCAAACGCGCCAACACCCCCTGATACACCCCTCACCACTCCGCTGTCGTCACACACGACTCATTCGTTTAACCACTTTGGACAGTCTAAACCTGTTTCCCCACATCTTCCCGTGTCAGCATTTGATACGACAACCGTGCTCCCTTCACGTTCCGTTCACGGCTCAGCATTCCCACCATCTCGAAATGGTCTTCCAAATGTGGCAAATGCCCCTGATGCATTCAATGGTTACGCTGGGTACTCTGACTACTCATCCTCGATGCCTGGCACTGTTCCCTCACCAACTGGTAGCGATGATGTTCACGCACCTGTCACACCTGTCAGTGAACCGGGTAGTCCTTACGGCTGTCTTCCTCCAGCTGTGGTATTCTCCACGAGCAATACCCCTGTTACCACTCCTTCAGTCTCTCGCATGCCATCCCCAGCAAGCGCTTCGCGTCATCCCGCACCCTCCGCGGCCGCCCCTCTTTCCTCGGCATCCTCGGATTCCCCCACTTCTTCCAAAGGTTTCTCATCACAGCAAGCCAATCAGCGCGCCAGTACCACGCTCTCTCGCCCTGCGTCATCATTACTATTATCAAAGCCCTTCCGCTGCCCGAAGCCAAATTGCAATAAGAGCTACAAGCAAGCTAATGGGCTCAAATATCACATGACTCACGGCAGCTGCAACTTCGCGCCACCCAAAGACCTCGAGCAAGTACAAGCACTACTGGCTAGCAAGCGGTCTGCCCGCGAGGCTGCTGGGGACGATCAGGGCATCACAGAGGGTGATATGCGCGAAGTCGAACGGGAGGCAGAGCGCAGATTGCGGCCCTTTGCATGTGGTGTCAGTGACTGCCAGCGTCGATACAAGAACATGAACGGTTTGCGGTATCACTACCAGCATTCGGGTGACCATGGTACGGTTGGGTTGGCTCTCCTTGCCAGTGGACAGCACGAATGTCTACAACATGCCAATGCACGGAGTAGCAATGCAAACTCACGACATTCAACACCAATGACGAGCGGAGCCTCGACGCCAGTAAGCGGACACATAACACCGACATATGCTCAGCAATATCAGCAACAGATGTTTTACTCGTCCGCACAGCAGCAGTACTTGCGCCAGCAGCAGGCTCTACAAGCACAAGTACAGATCAGCTATCCTGGTGTGTCGGCTGAAGCTGTCCCTATCATGCTTGCACAACAATGAAGATATACCCTTGAGTGACGATCCGAAAGGATTGTGCTTATTCGAACATAGATTGGATGTGATTTATGGACTATCTCTACTGGCTGTCGAATACCCCTCCTCCCCTTCTGGCGACACCCGTTCCCTCCACTATCTTGATCCGTGGTGCAAAAGTAAAAAAAAATTATACTTATTGGTCGAATATTGTCTATATCCCCCCCGTCTTTGGCGTTCTTTACTGTGCTTATTTCCCTTCTTTATGTGTTTCTCTTTTTGTCGACTTATAACATGGTCGACACTTTTGTTTCTTAGAATCGATTTCCTTTGCGTCTGGCACGACACGCTTCTTCCTCTTGCTTCTTTTGTTTATTCCCTGCGCTCCCCCACCTCATAGAGCATAGCAGCTTTTGATATGTTCTCTAAAAGCCGGGATTGTGTACTATTATGCAGGCTGGCATCTCTTTAATCTTGATTTTTGTCCATCTCTCCTACACGTATTGCGTATAACTTAAATACTATCTATCTACCCAAATATGACCACCTATTTTGCAGTTGTTGATCGAAAGTGCGAGTTTCGGATGTCTCGAGTAAAATCGATATGCCACGTGTTGATCGAGATCAAAATATGCATGATGATCGATCTGAACATTGTCGGGTCCTCTTCGCAGTCTCGTGCTTGTCCGGGGCGAGCTCAATCCTCCGCGTAGGGCCGCGTCGTCGCAACCGCGGCGATAACAGCTTATACGCACGAATAATAAGAGAATAAAGTCTTATTTTACGGCGGTGCGCAGTACCCATCCCCGCAGTCGGTGGATGACTACCGCAAATAAAAAAGCTCTCGTCGGTCGAGCCTCGCAGTGCTTTTCTAACCGAACAGAACTGTGCCGCTGTCGGGACACGCATCGAACAAATTAATCTGTCACTGCCTAGTCGAGACAGACCTGGACTGCCTTCGACGGGTGATCATAACATAAAGAAGAGGAACTGTGCCACTGTCGGGACATGGCACCGAATAAATTAATCTGTCATCGTCTGTTCGTGATTGGTCCAGACCTGGACTAGCTCCGGGTGATCATAACATAAAGAACTGCGCCACTGTCGGGACATGCACCGAACAAATCCAAATCAATCTGTCATTGTGTGGCCATGACTGGTCGAGGACAGACGTGGACTGGCTTCGACGGATGATCGTAACATGAAGAAGAAACGACGTCTTCCTGTTGGAAAAAAACTTTGTTGAAGGCAAGTTTCGAACCTGCACTATCCAGGACGTTTGAATCTGTTTGCGTTAACTCCGCTTGGGTAAGACTGCTTTAGAGAGAACCAGTGAGGGTAAACATGGTATGTAGGCAGGTATCATGCATGCCGTTACCGTCTTTTGTTCGACTTGAAAGATAACACTTCAAATCCGTTATGGTATGGTGTACTGTCGAAGAATGAAGAATGATGAGCGTGTGGTAAGTCGTTGAATAAATATGTAACATCTTATCGCTGATCCATCAGGATGTTTCGAACTGTTGATTGTGGTGATAGCTTGGCTATGACACGTCTAGATGGAGAATGATGATATTCTTAGGATGAAACACGCCCCATTTCAAAGGACGGGCTTCGTCGCGCGCACAACTGCCACGCTATACGGCCGGGCTCTCATATTGACTTTGAATTATGTCGTATAAAGTTGGTTGATCGGTAGTGGTACAACCAGTCTCGCGCGACACTCGCGTGGGCTCGCTTGAAGGAGATGTTGAGGCCCTCGCTGGGCTCGTAAAGGAAAGAAAAACATTTTGGATAAAGATGTAATGGAGACTACACGTTTTTGATGAACTGAAGGTTCAAAACCTTCCATTGGGTAAGACCTCGTGGTAGTGTGGGAGTCGGAGATGTAGACTCGTGGTCAACTCGTGGCTTTGGTAAAGATAATCAAACTCCAAACAACTTGAAACTTCTTCTTGTACATTCCTGCTTTTACTACAGGCTAAAGTGGAGTCCGTCGACGCGAATTACTTCCGCGGAATCAAACGCTCCGTGTCCAAAGTATGTAGACAGACAGACAAACATGGTTATGCTATGCAAATGGTATATGTATCCAAAAAAGAAAAAAGAAAAACAATGATGCCACTACTGTTCATGCAACAACGTTACAAGCGGATGCTATTGCATCCTGGAACATCCGCAGACCGGACAAGTCGCTCTCAGCTGTTATGGTGCTGATCGGCTTATAAGTGACGTAGCCCCATTCAGCATCGAGCACGACATATCCACTATCGCCGTCCACCACAAGCTTTCTCAAACTGGTGAGCTCAGCCGCCCATCGTTGCCAGATGTTCGACCATAGCCTGGTATCGAATGATGGGTTTGCTACATAGCTTGCGCATGATCGCAATTCCAGCTGCTGCAAGCAACTCTTTTGGCGGATGACAAACTCTTCAACGCCATCAGAAGAGGGTGTTGGATCAAAGACGATATTTTCGAGCACGAGTGATTGGAGTGATGGATAATGGAATGAAGACAGTCGGGTTTCTAGGCTGTGGTATGGGCCCTGGGGGCTGCGCAGCTCAAGGGATTTCAATGTACCATTAGAAAGGGGCAGCAGTGCGCCAAGAGATCCATTAATGTCCTTTGAACCGGACCAGGCACTGATGTCGGCGTTTGGAACAACAGATAATGAAAGATGTGACAGGGGCGAGTTCGTAAGAGAGGAGACAAAGTCGTAGCGTGAAGGAGGCATCATGACCACATTGTTGAGAGAAAGGGATGTCATGCGAGATTTCTTCATGGCATGGTATATAGCATGAATGACCGTGAGCTGTCGATCCGCGAACCAGAAAGGGCTCTCGGGAATTTCCACCCCAGAATGGGAGATAAATGAAGGCCAGAAACTCGCGCTAACGCAGTCGAGTCTGGGAAGCGCGTCGATTGCGCAGAACGCCTCAGTCAAGGCTTCTTCAAGCTCGGCGACTTCAAGCATATCCTCGATTTCTGTAGGAACGAGCCACAATTAGCTCCTATGCGTAGATACGAGCAAATGGAACTCACCAATGTTTTGCGGAGGAAATTGGAAACATTCATCTTCACGTGAATCATAGACGACTTCGCGAACATGAGTAGCAAGGTTAGGGGCAGCAATGATCTGCTGGAAGTTTTGTGCGCTCTGGATGCTGTTTTTTACGTGGAGTTTGCTGAACGCGATGGGAGTAATAAGATCTCGATACGCCTTGTTTAAAGAGCGTAACTGAAGAAGATCGGTCGCGGAGGAAACATTCTGGACGACAACGTTGATGATTTCGACGGGTAGGTCTCGCATTATGAAAAGGGGAGAGAGATTGAATTGGTCTGAATGAAAAGGAACAGCGAGTGGTTCCATTTTATATCGCCCATGTGAGCTTGATATTTCGTTCCCCCGTGTACACAGGATGCTAGAGAACCGAAATAATCTACATCGGTACTAGTCCGTCGAAGTCCTATTGGACTGTGAGCACCCTTGAAATGGTTGCGGAACAAAAGCACTCACTACCAAAAATGGATATTTGTTTTATTACAGCAAGTGGTACACAGATTACTCAAAGATTTCAACCCAAAAGTTCGTGGGAAACATTACATACCAAGGTTGAGTTTGCTTGACTAACGAGCGCAGGCCGTTATCCGATGATCGCAAGTTACCCCGCCCTTGTATACTGGGTATCCTATATCTAATACTTGATTAGTAGTTTTTCAGATATGGTACATCCACAGTCGATGGCTCAGTGCTCGGGCTGCTACGGCAAACCTCGAGGCTCTTGGCAGCCAGGGACATACTCTTGCGCCCATGCGACCCTGCATAATAAAAAAAATATCGTACGCCACGACACCTGCCAGAACGTTCACTGACGTTGAGACATGTTTCAATTTCAAGAGGGTCTGATAATCAGAGCATTAACAAGTATTGATCAGTGCCCCCTGGCAGCATGAGGCGTACATCTTTAATCAAAGCCTCTTCTAGTCTGATACCCATGATACTCACGTAACAAATTCCGATTTGGTGGAGCCCCACTCAGTCCCCCAGTTCCATCGGATTCTTGTGCTGCGGTTCATTCTACGTTGCTTCTAGTGTCGGATGATAGGCCGAAATCGATTTCTGGGGAGAAGCAACTGCGGAACCGCTGGAACCACCTTCGCAATGCTCGTGGCTCCACGTAGTGGGCTAGGTTATCCTTTGCAGTGGTCTGATGATAGGTATAATTGAAATTTGACAGCCCACCGTGCCCGAGGCCCGGCGCGCTCCATTTGCATTTGGCTATGGTCAAATGAAAGATATTCATCACGATACTTACGTTCATGGTTACAACTGACAATTATATTCTATTTATATGTGTGCACCAGTAGCTTTGCACGTACTAATTCCGAGTGTCTTGTGGTACTGCATCAGGTGAGCTGTTGGGGGTGCGATTTGTATGAGATTTGTATCGTGTAAATATCAAGTGCAACAGGTTCCCGTTTATGTCAAGGTCCCGTTCGAACGTTCACGTTTTACGCCCTCGAGCGTGGCTTATAATATTATTACTCTCTCACCGCATCTTTCCTCACTTCTTTACCTCCCTTCTGCTTCCTCGGAAAATAGCCTCAGCTGAATTAATTTTACTCAACATCAATCTGCACACCGCATATCCATCTGTAAGCGCATCATATATATTGCCCATGATATCTTATCTTATCAACTATACGCAATTATCAGTATCGTACAAAGAACTATGCGCAACCGCAACAAAAACCAAAATATCTCAAGCTAAAATAAAACTAGCGCATGATTACAAGCAAGATACGGATATACTCTATCCAGAGTTATGGATATCACCATCATCTAACCGTGCGTCTCCAATCGTGTATATGGATATAACGTCCGCAACGTTAAAACGTTCTCGCCCACGTTCACAGCCTCCACCAGCATCCAAATAGACCGCAGTCATCTTCTGGGTCATCAGGGATTGGCTCAGGCGAGGGTGAGGGTTGGTCCTCGCTTCGACATGCAGCTGGAACTTTGTAACCCTGCAAAATAATCATGCGTCAGCAAAGATCCCTCCAAAAAGGCAACGTCAGCTGAGAGGAACTTACATCCTCCCTAACACCTCCACCCCACGGCGTACGCCCCTTAACGTTCGCATCAATACCTAACCCACGCGCGGCGAAGCCCACCCAGATATCACAGAAGTTCTCCCCACCAGTGAGTACCTGATCAGCCTGCACGATCGCATCACGCGCATCAAAGAACGATGGGCTACATGGCTGCAGCTTCATCCCGTTCAGCACCAGCTGCACCAATAGCGAGTTACCGTGCTTCGGAACGAAAGGCTTGTCGGTGCGGTAGAAGGCAGCATAGTCGGCGAAGTCGGCGTCCTGTGGGGGAGGGAACAGGTCCTTTGAGAACCCGTGCTTGGCGATCAACTTTTGCTCGACCACCCATAGCATCTGCGCCCAGACCTCCCCAATTGCGTGCACTCCCCAGTACCCTGGCTTGTCCAGGGTCTTGTACGTGCTTGGGTTTACCGACTTGTCAAGACTGTATGGGTAGTGCCGGATACCCGCTGGGAGGTTAGCAGCCCATGCCCCCATGGGGTAGTCCTGGTAAGTAGCAGTACTGCGAATGGTCGTGGCAAGGAAGTCTATGGAGGGTGAGTTTATTGGTTGTTAGGCGTCCCATTGACACTTACCACCCCAGCCCTCTCCCATACCGCCAGCCTCACCCCAGCCAAGGCATCCGCTGTTCTTGGGACCACCCGTCAAGCGCGTGCTGAGACCATGTGAAAGCTCGTGGATGACGATACCAGCTTCCATGTCACCATCACGATAGGGGTTAGCAGTATTCCAGAGGTACATTCGGCATCGGCTGGTTCACGAAGCATAAATATCGACCACAGCAAGTAAGGAAAACAACAACCCACCCATTCTGGCCGTCGGGAGGCGTCATGAAATTGGCATTGTTGAACCCACTGCCGTCCTGTGCATTTGTGATCACAGCATCTGATTCCTCACCGCCGCGCCCGAAGTTGTACTGCTGGAAGTTCCCAGCTTCTTCGGTAAAGCCGTACCTGTCACAATCCGTCACATGGGAAAATGAGACATGAACGCGAGTAAAACCCACCGGTAGGTCAAATCATGGAACAAGTTGCTCGTGTAGAAGAGTTGCGTCACCGTTGCGTCAATGTGAGCGCGTGCATCGGCCATGTTCTCCTCTGCGGTGTCCTTCGGGCTCGGGGAGTAAGTGTAGTCGTAGTAGACGGCTGGGATCTGGTTCACGTCGCCTAATAGACAGGCATAATAAAAACTAAAACTACAACAAGCTGCACAAGCACTCACCAATTACAGACCTTCCCACTGGGCGGCGATTGTATATCCAGGAATTCCGCCCCTCCCAGTTCTCGTGTGCAAAGACATTGTTACCCCACGTGGTGTTTGTTGTGCGCCAGAACTCGCCTGCCATTCCGCATGAGGTCTAGATTATGGAAAGGTCAACTAGATGTGTGACTAACCTTGGGCGTGAAGTGCAGCCTTCTCATCTTCACCAACGCTGGGGTCTACACCCCACGGCAGGGCGTGCCACCCTGCTGGACTTGCGAGCTTATCACCCAGTTCAGATGAGTGGACGCGACCGTCCTCGGAGGTCACCACCTTTCTTTCCAAAGCTTCAACAGGGTCATTGGTGCCCCACGGGAAGACGTTGTAATATGCTGTGGGGAAGTCAGGAATGGCAGGGCCACTAGATCCCTTGGCGGCCTCCTTGGCAGCCTTGATCTTGCGGAGATCTGCCACCGCCTTGCCCTTCCTGAAGCGACCACCCTTCTTGGTGGAACAGGAGGGGGCGCTGGGGTCTGCGAGTTGAGGATCCTCGGGGGAGTAAAGAGGCATAGGGCTGTCACTGGCCCAGTCCACGACGGACACAATACGGTGGGGAAGAGATGCAGAGACTGTGGCCTCATACCAGTTATTCTCCATCTCGACTTCGAACTGTGTGATAGTCAATATTGGGCGAAAAACTGGGTAATGAATACTAACGCGGTGTACGAGCTCAAGGTGCACGGTGCCGTCTTCAGAAGGCACCTGGACCCAGACGACGGAGGCCTTGACATCACCAATGGTTCCAGGTGCACCAGTGATAGTGAGTTGCTCAGCCTCGTGAGGGAGGAAACCGGACATGTGAGCCATGGTCATGCTCGCCAAGTAGTCATCGAAACGGTTATGGATGTCCTGTGTAAGAGCGGGGGATGGGGCAGCTGCGAGAAGGAAAGTAAGAAGTGCACGAGGTGCATCTTGTGGACTTGGGACGTGGTCTTCGAAGGAGGGAGTTGGGATAGAGTGGATGTTAGGGAGGGCTGCACAGTTGGAGGAGTGGATATGTTCTAGCTCTGGGTGTACACCGTCGAGGTGTATCTGGCTTGAGCGGGTGGAACGAGCAGAGTCTAGTTGTGCACAATATTCTGCATGTGGGTGTGCACCACGAGTGTGTGATGCCGGTGCCGGGCCGGGGTAAAACTACGTGGAGTGTTAAACGTTAAAACGCTTCACGCCTCACCGTCATTACGTATACGTACTGAGTTGCCATGACTCAAGACAACGCCGTCCTTGATGTTTAAGTTTACATTACCGTCGGCCACCTGGAGACCTTGAATGACCTGGCGTGCATAAACGTGGGTCACTCCGGTGGCACGATCTGTGTAGCTATCACTCCGGATGACATAGCTCACACCATCTTCGGGGTCTACAATAGAGTCTAAGAACGTCTTGGCTACCTCGTAGGGATCTACCCGCACTCTGTCTTGAGTAGAGAAGAGTACAGCGGGTACAGGCTGGTGAGCACTACTATCGAACCGTGCATGGGGAAGGACAGGACCAAATGAAAGAGACTTGCGACGCTGCGGTTCTGGGATGGCAGCGGCAAGGCCGAGGAGGGCGAGGGTAACTGTTGTCAGTCCGCGCATTGCAAAGCTGACCTGGTTTCACTTTCCATCCCGTTTCACCATCGGGTTTATATCAACTTGGTCTACGTAAGCGCGGTGAATCCCGGTGCGGTGGCTATACACTTAATCTTCCAATTATGGTGAGTCAAGATAAGTCGCCTCGAGGAGACGGAAATGGGGTTGTTGGTCTGCAAGGCTTGAATCAAAAAAGCCAGCAAGCTCGATCGAGTCTGTCCTCCTCTGGTACACGCATTAATGAGATCCGGCGTGCGAATTTTCACTCAGGGTCTCGTGAGTATCAGTCCCATCATTTTTCTTGTGACATGGGCGGACGGCGGCAAAGGCTTATCGTCTTGCCTAGGAAACTATCTCATTCCCACACGCAATCCATGCGTTTATCGCTCGTACATCGTACTTCATAGCGTATAGCCACGTTGTGTGCTTCCAGACGATAGCAGACTGTCTTCTTGTTATCGCTATCCATCACGTCTTAATTGTCCTTCTTGTGAGTCCGTCTCTCGCTTGGCACTGACCCTGTTCAGTGATCGATAGCGACGAAGCGTAGTAGCATGCACCTCATATGGCGTAGCTTGGATTGCGTGCTCAACAGGACATTTCATCCTATCTCCTTCCGCCGATGTACAACGGTGAGATAGAGTCTTGCGACAGAAAGGGCTTGGACATCCGGCTGAACATCATTACGGCAGACTGAGAGGGGCCAAGTACAAGTTCCCATCCGATGCAGTGAGGTGCCCTTGACTACTCCCATATAGGAATAAAGTATCAGCATGCTACGCAATCACGCTGAAACTCACGCCTTGAGTTATCGGAATCACGACATCATTGCACAGCAGTCGGGTGTATATATTGACTATAGCACCCCTTTACTCTCTCTCTCACGTATCTCCGCACCACACAATCTCTATTGCGGAAGTAACGTCAGCACTCAAGAGGCACTAGAGGAAAACCACGCTCACCTCTCACTGTCACGTGCAGAACGCACCACTGGTAGTGGCGACGCAGCAAGTAGGGCAGGCACAGCCCGCAACGTACACGAACTCGTCGGTCGACGCACATTCATAAATGAACGCATTCCCGCCGTTAACACTCGCGTCCTGTGAGCACCCATAACCACCTGCAGCCAACCATAAGTACGCCGTTAAATGTCTAGACATACCGGAGCACTCACCTGGGGTGTCGCAAGACTGGCCGATAGGGTTGTATGCAGTGGCTACACCAGCCATTACCGCAACAGATACGATCATAGAAGCGAGTGAAATGGATCTCATGTTTGTGGTAAGGAGTACTAAGGCTTGTTGATGATTTATCTTTTGTTGAGTTGAGTCGAAATATAACAATCTCCTCCCGCCTTTATACTGCAGCTCCCGCATGCCCCAGACAACGATGCAGTCCTATATTTCATGTCTGATGTAGGATGGGTTATGACCGGTTACTTCGTATCAAATTGCATGGCATTTCCATCAAAATTGCAATATTCCACCTGGTAAAATTTGGCGGCCTAGCTGCTTACGGGGCTACGAGGACTGATCTTTGAATGCTGCGCATCCCTCCACATGACCTATTAGGACCTATCCGAGGCGATGGATGCGGAATCATGTATCAAAGCGATAGTCTCATCGTGACATAGCGATAAATGTACAGCTTGGTCTTTTGTTGTGAGTTGTACAATATTTCGGTCTTTTGATTGGGATGCCGAAGCGCTGTCTGATCAATGTTAAAAGGATACGGGAGTCTTTGGACTACTGCAAATGAAATGCCGTTCGACTCTTGGGCCTCAGTCGATAGTATAATTTGGCAGGACTGACTGTTACATCAGATTTCACCTCATCAAATTGACATCTACGGTTCAGATAAGATATATGATATCATGAACCACTTGCACTAACAACGCGTCCACAATGTCATGGATCCTGTATAGCCGCATCGGATACCTTGCCAAAAATTGCTCAGGAGACGGATCATATTACACGAGGATTGGAAATTCTTAACGGTTAGACAGACTGCGCAGACGTGGCACTGAGGTCTTCGAAAGTGGTCGAGTGATCCGATCATCATGCATGTCATATGCCAGCGCTTGTTCGTAGCGCAGGGAGGCGTACTTGACTTCCATTCTAGAGGTAGTTCAGCTATCCCATGATCGATTATACTAACAACTATATAGCTTAGTTTTTTCGAGTTCCGTGTTTTTGACTGTATCAGAATTCCCGTCGAGTCTCATGACTCGGAATTAACGCGGGCAGAACCTTGCTTGCTCTAATCTCCAGTGTTCCCTATCTACTGATGCAGTGCTCATTGCTGACGATATACTGTCATCTCGCTTTCTAATAGTGGAGCACGAACAGCCTTGAGGCGTAACCGTTGCTGATTCGTTGCTGATTGCAACCGCCCACAGCTACCGAGGCCCGATACGGGCCGATATTCGTTTGTAGTTCAAGATCAAAAGCTTTTTCTTTCCGCTACCAATCTCCGTGGAAACTCTGTTGGTATACAGTTGCGGACAATCAAAGTCAACAATTTTTTTGTGACATTTTTCTATGCGTCAACACTCTATTGAAAAGCTTTGAAACCTCGTAGAGATGTTTTCTAGATATACTACTACAGAATTGCACGAGCGAAATTTCTCTAAATAACATTTTGACCTCCAACATCCCAAAAATTTGGCGGTACCCCTAAAAAATTAGCTAAAAATCCAGAAAAATGCGGAATAGACGCCTTTCGCTGAGTTAAACATGAATGTGGTGTCAGAACGAAACACTGCCTTGGTTTTTTGAGAGGAAAAAATTGACCACTTGAACCCCAGCCACACATGCCCCAAGGCCGTCCGAAGAAGAAGCAGAGGAACACCTGTGGCCTCCGCAACCATAAAACTATTAAAACATCCTCTCTCGCACCCAAAGCTTCATCTACCACCCATGGTGGACAGGTGCTTGTGATTTCAGATGCTCCGCCTCCATCAGACTCATCAGATTCAGAATTGGGTGACTGTGAAGATGCCACTGCCTTCCAACTGGCCAGACATACATTTGATGGTCTTAAAATCAATTTCGAGCAGGAATATTGTGAAGAAGACACCAGTAATGAATCAGATATTGATGAAGAAATCGAGTGCAGTGTTCTTAATGATGAAGAATTTGGCCGCAAACTTGTGGAAATGATTCGGAAGGAGGATGACTTGGACAGTGACCCAAACTGGATCCCAGAGCGATTACAGAGGAAAGCACTTAAACGTGCAGCTAATCGTAAATGTGCGTGCAATCTTGGTATCAATCAAGATCTGGAATGATGGCTTATCTGAATGTTCAGCTCGTCCATCCAAATATAAGAAAGGCCCTGATGTAATGAGCAAATCAGAGCGCACTCAACAGCGATACAAAGCTCATTGGCAAGGACAAAGTGTACTGGATACTTACGGGTTCAAAAAAGAGCCTGCCACACACCCTACGTCTGAGTCCCCCCCACACACCTCATCTGAAGTCTCTTCATCCATGGCATTGGACTCGGAGATAATTTCCCGCACACGCACCTCATCTGTCCTTTCCTCCAAGTCCAAATCAACCTCTGACCCTGATTCTGAGTCGGACTTGGATGGTGGCAGTCCAGCATTGATGGACACTGTCAGTATGGACAATGCCAGTGGTTTAGTTGAAGAAGAAGCTGAGGAGTGGGAAGAAGAATTGGACATGGCAATTAAGGGGCGCAGTGAAATCCGGGACTGGAAAACACTTCGTGACCAGATCAAAGACGACTTGAGAAAGAATCACAAATCCTTGCCATTATCTGCCATTAATCAACTCATGATTCTATCCAATTTTGCGACATTGCGTCTCAAGGGTGCTTCTCGGATTGGTGCCAGCTTGGAGATTGCACGGCAGTGGCATGAGGGAAATGGGCTCTGGTATTCTCGTTGTGTCCGTGCTCTGGCACGTCATTACCAAATTTTTGAACAACTTCCACATGAGAAACGTGGTGGTACCTGGGGTGCTCGATCCTTCCTCCATGATGAATCTGTTGAAACTCGCTGTCGAACATGGCTGTCAAATATCCAAACTGGTCAGGTCACTCCTCATGCACTTCAAAATGCGCTCCACACAACAATTTTGCCAGAACTGGGAATTATTCCCAAGCAACCCATAAGCGAACGAACTGCTCGCCGCTGGCTCATCAAACTTGGGTGGCGACGCACAGTCATCCGAAAAGGGGTTTACATGGATGGGCATGAACGTGAAGATGTTGTGAAGTATCGGAATGAGATTTACTTGCCAGCAATGTCAAAATTTGAAAAACGGATGGTCCGATTTGAAGGACCAGAGCTTACTCGTGTTGAACCAACACTCCAGCCAGGTGAAAAGCAAATCAAACCATATTATCATGACGAGTGCTGCTTCCATGCAAATGATGATGTCAAAAGTGCATGGTATGTGCAGCAGTGAGACTCGGAGAGATGATTTGCACACTAACTCATATTGCTATAGGCTATGCCCTGGAGAACGTGTTTTGCGAAAGAAGGGTCGAGGTCGACTCATACATGTCTCAGATTTTGTAAATGAAGAGGATGGCCGGCTTGTTTCACGCGGACCTACTGGCGAGATTATCAAGGATGCACGACGAATTATCTACCCAGGGGCCAATGGTGATGCATGGTGGACTCATGAAAACCTGCTTGAACAAGTTAAATATGCGATTGAAGTTCACGATGAAGTCAACGGACCTAACTGTCAGGCCTTATTCATCTTCGATAACTCATCAGCTCATGCATCACTGCCACCTGATGCTTTACGTGCATTCGAGATGAACAAGTCAGACAGCGGAAAGCAGCGCAAACAACGCGATACCATCATTCCTGATTCAAACCCGGATCCAACAAAACGTGGACTTCTACAGAAAATGACGACACCTAG
>MU173020.1:124454-194264 GCA_016695475.1 Suillus decipiens | reverse complement strand
GGTTGCGAGACGCGGGAACAAATGGTATTTGTAGGTAGGTAGAAATGAAAAGCGGTACCGAGTGTCCATAGTAGCGAGGATTGATATAACGACACGGGGCACAGAAAAAATTTCGAACAGTCGCGAGTCGCACAAGGTGTTCGGAGGCCAATAGAAGCTATTTACCTTACTAGGAAGGTTCCGAGAAGTAGAAGCCTTGGAAGCAGAGCACGGTGGTCTGGCTTTCCATACAACTCCGAGTCGTCGTGTCTTCAAAAATGGTAATTAGTTTCGCTCATTCACGTTTTGTAGCAGTCATATCCAATCTTAGTTGATTACAAGGACAGCCCTTCGGCTGGCTCTTCGACGATACATAATTTCGACAATGTCATGTACAATCGACGGTAAGTATAGGGTTCCGCTTGATATTGATAGTAGCAACTCAGGAATTACAATATTGGAGCGGCCTTTTCTTTTGTTCACTTCTGCAAATAAACATAGTTTCTCTTCCCATTCTTGCCCTGGACAATAGCGTGCACAACTTGTTGACCATGCGCAAAGCTAAAGGATCTGTTCGAAGGTCGAGCACAATTCATACTGGCGTCAAACCTTGACAACTATTAAATATAGCTGCACACGCAGATCGCAAAGGACACTGTCTTCAATTCACCGTCCATGGTGAACAGTTTGGATTGAATGCAAAGTCAATGTGGGGAATTTCGAAAGTATTGATCTGTCCGACTTCAACGAATCGACGATGCAAAGCAACGATTCTGACCAAGCCATTTTCTACAGAGAGATTTCGTTGAATGACGCAGATACAGCTCTGTTTGAGGTCCAGACGAGGAGATACTCCAGGATGGGCCAACATCGCAAGGTAATCGGGCGCATGCTCTGGTGCACTCAATGGGGTGATTGCTTGAGTGAAAAAGTGCTGCGCAAAACCTTATCTACTATGATGAGTATTGGAAAGGCGCTCGCGATCGAGAAGAGGTCGTACTAAGTCCCATACGGATAGATGAACGAGTAAAAAAATCAAGATAGAGAGGTATCACACACATCTTTAACAAAGATATGGACCCATGGTTGTCCATGCATCCAATAGATAAAACTAATCTTCCGAGTAGGAAGAAGCAATATTTGCACCGAACATGAAGACATTTACGCCAAATTAAATATCTCCAATCTCTGGAGTAGCGATAGAACCGTCATAAAATTCTTGTCAATTTGGTACCAATTTCGCTTTTTCATGATGTTGTGTGTCTTCAAGAGAAGTTCAAACCTATTTCAAAGATACACAATACCATGAAAGAAAGAAGAACTCGCCATACTAGTGAACAAAGAATCATAAAAAAGAGACGCAGAGTTGGGCTTATGTAAGTGCTTATATAGACGATTGGTTATCTAATTATCCACGGGACTTTTTTCATATCAATAGCGTCAATTGAACATCAATATATACTTTGAATTTGATGTTGCGCCCTTCTGGCTCTTGAAAAACCACTATGCAACAGCCTACGCCAGGCAAGGCCTCCAGACAGACTGGTACTATCCCTTCCCTTTAATCATGGAACAAAACATAGAGCCATGATTGTTGAAGTTACAGTGCACTTCAGCGGTGCACACCAAACAGTCTGATGAAATCATACCCATACCTTCTCGACGTATCGGTAGGACGTTGGTGCTGTGCTTGTAGGTTATTTTTATAAAGCGTCTTGATTATTGACTGACTGTCCTATTCAGTGATAGAACCGGTGACCAGGTGAGCATACTTCATTCTCCAATAGTGCATAATAACTTATTAGTCTTGGTGAACAGTTCAGTTCCGATGTGTGTTACCGTTTGTGTTCCTTTGGGAGTCTTTCAGAACTCACTGGCTATTCAGAATTCTAACATTGTCCAGTTGTTCAGCATGCTCGTTAAGGATCATCCCTCGTAGATGGTATATTATCAGGTAATATGAAGTCATTTTCTGGACCTGAACTTGTGCTTACGCATGTTATGCCATAGGCTAGCATAGTAACATATATCATCTCGGGGATAGCTACACCTATGATGGCTAAGGTTTTCAAGACTACTGACACGATGTTTGCGAATCCTCTCAATGCCCACGTGATGGGTAGGTCAGACTTGTACTCGTCTCTCTGGTTGCTAATTTAAAATAGGAGGATACGAGTTTCTCATGCAGAATTGTCAGTCAGAATGCGCCTCGCGTTCGTTGGTTTTGGTACGTTTGTGGCGCTAGGTTGGTGAGCCATAATCTAAACTTCATTTTGTGAATAGGGATACTGTTAGTTCTGTTGGATTCATTCCTAAACAACTACCTTTTACGGCGTCAAACAACAATATCAGACACTTTCGTCATGCACTATCTCTTGACGAACATCGAGTGTGTGTCTTGAATTCTTTTCCGATGACTCGCTATCTAACCTGCAATGCTCAGGCGCGTTAAGCCGAATCATTTCAGGCGTCCGATTGAGGGGCACAACATTCATCCCGATCACACGCCTTGCAGCATTAGGAGGTATCTCTTGAACTGGCAGGTATTCGAAAGTAAAGGCAGCCCGGACAGTGAAACCACCATGATGTCACATTCCCGTCACGCGAGTCAGGGCGAAATGGAACAACAGTTTGCGACAACTCGAAGCTCATCATAAATGCAGACGTTGAAGAAGTTTGGTTTGCTGGGTGTCGTAGCGGTAAGAACTTCATCCGGCAAAGTACTATTCTAATCACAAAGCAGATGTCGGTGGAGGTTCTATGAAGAATGGTACCCGCAATAGCCTAGCCCGCATCCCGCTTCAGTGGATGATTCGGCAATTATTCAAGCTTAATATTGGCATCGCCTTCCACCGGAACATGTTTGCAAAGATTGGCATGGAGCCCGAGATGCTCAAACCATCCGTAGTTATGAACCCTCGGCCTCCTTCATTATATCAATATCCGAACTTGAAGTCCCCATCTCCTGGCTCATCGAGCAAGCTACATGTACCTCTGCCTGAAATTGTCGCTAACGATCCTGCGATGATCGTCTACAGTGATGGTGGCAAATGTGTGAACGATGGACCTGAAGACTTGGCTGACGCTACCAGCCCGATGTATGACCTGCTCCGCCTCGCACCTGCATGGTGGATTCTTGAGGTCATTCCACAGATGTATCAATACCAGGACGACAATGATAATTCTTTGGTTAAGCAGTACACGTGCGTTATCTCCTGCTTCATTTACTATCATGCTGAATTCGATGTAAGGGTCAATTTGGGGCGTGGCCGGCACAAGCATCGCCAAGTTCATGATGGAGTCAAAATCCATAGGTCTGTTAAGATCCGCATGGAGGCGGATAATCTCAAAGGTGGAAAGTACTCGCCCAGGGCGTAACTACAGCCTGAGGTGACGCCTGAATGGGTCGACTGAGCTTGTTCCGATGCGATCCATGCATTTATGCGCTTGGTTTTCTTGTATTTGGTCTGCGATAAGGCTTCGTGATGTTGCACACCTGTATCTTTTTCCGAGTTGTCTCCATGTCTTACCAGTGCTGTCATCCTCGTAGAATCATTTCTTGTTGCACGAAGTACTACCTGTAGTGAATATCCCATACTTTTAGTTGTGTCTCGTGGATCTAAGCATGTCAACTTGAATATTTACTATGTGGAGTTGTGGTCACTGTATCGCAGCATAATGATCATGATGGTACTATCTTCCTTACTCGATTGACTGCCTAATCTGTCCTACTAAGTCAGCATACTAGTACTAATGGCACAGGCTAAAGGCAATTCGAACAGTGCGGCCGGTGACCTCCATGACATCGTGCATTCGATCGATGATTATCAAACTGCGCAGCGGCATGTTTAATTGACAGTAGTCTACTAGTACGTATATATGGATAGTTGACTCATATTTTTGGTGAGTCCTCCAAGTCGGCGCCCGCTCTCCTCTGCTTTCAGATCTCTGACTCAGGATTCAGCAAAACCGATAATTGACCAAGCTGTGACGCGAGACGACTTCAATCTGACCACGTTTTGTAGGGCAGCCGTTGCGTCCGCAGATCTTCTTAATTATTTAATAACCAAGTGGTCTTCCACACGGTGATGGCAAATTCTGTGATGTGAGTTCTGCGGTTACTTTCAATTGAGAAGTTCACGGCGGAATGTTTAGCGCTCAGCTGTCACCCTGCAGGCTGCCGCTTGACGGCCGACCATCAAACATGTTACAACCCCTTTTTGCAGATCATCAATTACGCGTGACGGAGTCAAAACGCCGTTGTGACACCATAAAATACTATTTTTATTTTCTTCGGAACAGCATCTTTTCTTTCGGTGTGTTCTTTGTATAGTCTCTCGGCACATAAGTACATCAGAATCACCGCAGTTCTCCGAATCCGAATCTCGCTCTTCACCGACGGATGACTGACTAGTACTGAAATGGCGGGGCTGGATGAGGTCGAGCTTCTAATTGAATTCCAAGTTCCGTGCCTCATTAATAAATATCGCTGACGAATAGCCCCCCAGGAACGAACCGTGAAGTTGGAACAAATATATCAGCTATTGGATCTGCCAGTCGGATCTGGTTTCTCATACTCATACTCATACTCTGACGGATCGTCTACCACGATGCTGCTAAAGATAGGTGATGTAACATTATTGAACCCTATCTTAATGAGCGGTCTGTGCCCGGCTCTTTTTGACTACAGAGGGATTTCTCCATTTGTGGAGCATGTGCGTCCACTGGGGAATAAATAAACTTGGGTCTCGAGTATGATCGGGCGCATATGTATTGGATTCGATAGGGTCGGTATTGATCCTCTTCTTTCGATGGTAAGAGGATCATTTCAGCTGGCCTTGTATGGTCTATACCATAAGTAAATCTAAATCAACCAAATGATAAATCGGATATGGTGTAATGGTTAACATTACCGCCTCTCACGCGGTAGCTCGGGGTTCGATTCCCCGTATCCGAATGTTTTGTCTTTTCGGATGTTTCACTTGCTTTTTTGTCCAACAACTGAAACTGAAACTGAAACTGAGACATAATGACCACTTGACCGCATCGTGCTGGCTGCGACATCTTTGCAGTCTGAGTGATTAGACATTGAAGCCCCTACATAATTAATCGTTGGATCATAACTCAAGACCAGCATGCCTCGCGATCGCGGTAAACCAACCAAGTGACATAAGAGTACAAGCGTGCTAGATGGGTAACAGTGGGGAAACAGAAAAACAACAAAGACAACATCTATCGATAATGAAAAGATAGCACTGAACGCGATACACCGACGATTCCAAGTCATGACCTCGCCATAACTTGGACAGATTTCTCACTCTCCCCCGCCAGCGAGTTCAAGAATCAACCGACATGCGACATCCATAAATACAAAAGGCGAAACCACTTCGTCTTCCTTGAGCGCGAGATGGTCTTTGTCCTTGATGGATCGTCCATCTGAACTTGAGTCGGGGAGATATGCATCGGGATCAGCCATGTCGAATTTGCCAGCGCCGGGTTCGACAGAGGCTTTATATGTTTTTTTGTGGTGGAAGTCGACCAGATAATTTATCGAGTCCACCATGTAGAGCTGGAGATTCATCAGTACCTTAGTAATACGTCAGCTGCATCATAATTATTAGCAGGAAACAAAGATATGCGCACCACAACGTCCTGGACTCTGGCTCGGGTCTCTACAAAGTAGACGCTTGCAGCCATGCGCAAATCCACCGATTCGCAGCCATCCATCTCTCTCGCGCGCTCGATCCTTGCGCCCCCGTCCATGCTGCTCCTCGGCCGGGCCTTGACACCTCCTAAACCACCCAAGTTCCTCTTCTCCTTCCATTCCATTCCAAGTGCCTTGAGCGTTCGATATATCTCCAGCATGACTTCCATGGGCGGACTTCTGCTGCGAATCCCAAAGTGCCACTTCGTTCGGTGCTGCTTCTTCTCTTTAACAGGCCACGCGCGTTTGGCATTTGCATATGATGCGAGGTGGTGCTGTTCTGGTAGCTGGTCGGGGAGGGGCAGCGAAGAGTTGAGCACGGCAAATGTGTTGAGGTCGCGTTCACCGTATTCACCGTCTGGGGTGGAAAAATCGAGATCGTCTTCGATGTCGTCGTCTTCTTCGCCATTATTATACTCGGCATTGAATTCGGCTTCAAATGGATTGTCTTCCTGGTCACCCGGGGGTGAGAGAGCGTTGGGCGAGAACATATTCCGGGGCTGGAAGATCGTCAATACAGGCGCGACAATATGAATATCGGTACTCACGTCCATCGCTGCGAGTTGGGCATCTCGTTCTTGTTCCTCGAATTCTGCCACTTAGAAAGCGATCAGTCAACCAGTGCTGTAAACATTAGCCACGCAGATGATGTAGATACCTACAGTCACGGCCAGCACGGCGTTTATCTCGTAGGAGCATGTATGCGACCTTGACCGCATTCCCTTGAACACCGTCATCCCGCCTCAGACACTCCCAGATATCTTCCTTGTCCACACCTTCCATGCGCGTTGACAGTTCGTCGATGACATCCTCCTCGATACGTCCAAGACCGTCAATAATCTCAAAGTCAAGCACCTTGGGGGTGACAAGGGATGATAGCGTACCGAGCACAGGACCAGGAGCCGGAGGGAGAGGAGTCAGGTAGCGGGGAAGATCAGTCCTGAAAAATGGGTGCTGCGTTATTTCGGGGATGGTTATACGTTTGACAGGGTCGATAGCGAGCATGTGGTTAATCAGGCCGCGAGCATCAGCACCGAGATAAGACGGCATATGGTAAGAACCCTCTGTAAGATATCAGTCCGTACGTTCTCAGGCAGAAAGATAAAAGCACGAAGGGAAAGACGTACGGCTGATTTTGGTGAACAGGGTTTGAACATCATCGTCCTCGAAAGGTAGCCTTCCGCATAGCATGACATAGAGGATCACTCCACAGCTCCAGACATCGATCTCTGGGCCGGTGTAGAGCCCTCCTCGGATCACTTCAGGTGCGGCATAATTGGGACTACCGCAGCTCGTCTTGAGGAAATCACCATCCTTGATCTCATTGGAAAGCCCAAAGTCCGCTATTTTGACGTTGAGATCGTCATCAAGAAGCACGTTCTCTGGCTTGAGATCCCGGTGAACGATTTTGAGCTTGTGGCTGTACTCTATCCCTGAGATGAGCTGCTGAAAGAATCTCCGGGCTCGGGGTTCCGGCATCCGTCCGTTAGCTACGATGTAGTTGAAGAGCTCGCCGCCAGCGTACTCGAGAACGATGATAATATCTGTAGGAGTTGAGATCACTTCGTAGCTGAAAAAAAAACATAAGATGGAACAGCACTGAGCGTTTGAAAGACATACAGCTTGATGATATGTGGGTGCCGCAGGGTTCGCATATACTCTACTTCCCTCTGGACACGGGTCTTGGTCTTGGTCATGTGGATGACTGCCTTGGATATGTACTTCATGGCAACTTTCTGACCGGTTATGGTGTGAGTAGCCACTGTATAGTATTCATTAGTCGATCCAGCGCAGAGATCGAGCAAATTTATAAGAAGTTACTTTTAACCTTGCCAAACGTCCCCTCCGCGATATCTTGTATGACCGTGTATTCACCCAGCTTTGTAGCTGGGTACACTGTTTGTTCGCTCATGGCGGAGAGCCGTCGGTGGATGAGTAGTGATTGCCGTCGTCGTGATCGTCGAGTTCGTGCTGTGCGCCTGAATTGCGGGAAAATTGGGAAAGTGCTCTGAGATTGATGTCGTTACGTACAGGATTCTGGGGTCTCACCTGCTTATGTATATAAATCTTTGTGATTCCCAGGTTGACTCAACCCCGGTTTTTTGCTTGGCAAATAACTGTAACAAAGTTCGAAGGGTGGGATTTGCCGATTTTGGTGTAGATTCAATTAGGCGTGGATTTTCTTGAGAACGAGTTCCCAGCTCGTGTTCGATATGTCCCGACGTACTGGTCCTAATCGTGTACTTTGAGGATGTTTTCATTCCGACTTTACTGTATGATCACACACCCCCGCATCGTTGGAGTGTCATTTGACGTTGTCTAAGTACAGTTCGTCGCAGGGGCAAATAAAATTCTCTCAAGACTTTAACAATTCTCCCCCCAGCGCAATCAACTGAGTTCATTCACCGATCAATAACTCCTCCTGCGATCCGCATGTCATTAAGTATCAGAATTTTCTCTGTTGGAGCGATGCTTAATTGAATTGATATCAACAGTCTATCGTGTACAGAATATGAGCATGGTCTTCCGGGAGATAATCGACCCCTCTTTAATACTTCAAAACCTCACCACGTAGTAATCCCAGTTGAACACTCCGTTATATTTTACCAGCTTGGAAGATCCCTCCATCGTAAGCATAAACTGTTATCCGTTGGCTGTGCTCTCAGCCGGTGGAAAACTGCTGATGACGAACAACATCGACCGGAAGGTAATTTCAATTACATAGAGTTGTGCAGATAAGTTTTGACTTTGCTCGTAGATAAGATGCTCGCTTCACGTACGTCACGATCCCGTAAGTCCGTCTGTGCTCCGTCGACTACAACTTCTCCTAGCGCAAAGTCATCTGTGACTACCATAGTAATTCACGGAGGTACAAGAACCCCGAAACTTCTTTTCGATGCTCGGCATTCAGGCAATGACGGAAACTGCTGAACGTCGAACAGTTAACTTCCGAGGAATCTTCTTTGCTTCTAGTATCGTTTTGAGCGCTATACTATGAAAAAAATTAACCCGTCTTCCGACGCCTCGTTTGACAGCAGTACTCGGGCTACGATCCAACAACAAACTCTGTACCCAATCAATTCAATGATGATCATCTGGGTTTGGAAACAAGTTTATTCGTCGCCGCTTGTCAATCCGATACCACGTCTGGTCCTCACTGGCATTGCAACATGCCCAGTAATAGCAACTAGGCACAGATAAGGATGCTGTTGTCCATGGACAAGTCCGGACCGAAACTTATAATAATCGTTCCTCTTTGGTCTCACACATGATATCCGTGGAATCCTGTCGCCCTCGTCAATTTGTTCACAAAAATGGAGGGGTAGTGCGGTATAGCGGCACATCGAAGCAGCCTTCTGCTTGATCACTGGAAGCCAGTGAAGCATGCGACTTATAAAGAAAAACAGTTGATGTTCGCTATCTATCTTTGCTATCAGTGCAATATGCCGTGAGCGAATGGCATGTGAACCAGACGTACCGTCAGAGTTCAGATGGACGATAGTCTCAGTGTCTCGTTCCTACGACTCGGGGGCGCCCAATGATGACGGACTTTATAACTTTGGCGGCACATTTTCCGCGTTCGAGTCGACAAGGCCGTTAATTAAACCTTCCTTTGTGAGAGATCTTACGGGTTTGGTACACACCTTGTTAACGCGGGAATACGGTACAGGAACCCTAAAAATTTATATCATAGCGCCGAGGTCAGGGATGAAGTGCTTCTGGCGCGGTATAGCAGTAGAATAGAAGACGTGATGCGTAATGATCTTCCCAAATTCAGCGGCTAGAGGAGCTGGATCGAATAGGAAAACAAGTCGGAGCGACCGAATTCGTTCGGAGATAAGTAAAGGAAGAACTTTGCCAAGAAGAAAAGTTTCGGGTTTGAAATCTAGTAACATACAGCGAAAGGGGAGCGCATCAATCTACCTGTGTGCATGATATGGTTGATACTTTGGCCGATCCAGTGGGAAGGAACTAAACCGTTTATCAGATAAATTATATAAGCAATAAAACAATATACCATAAGCAAGACGCGCATCTAGAGTTCTTAATTTCAATATCCATTCACTAGTCTGTCATAATCAATTTTTCGTGTAATAAGAGAGTCGACTAGCGTTGTGCTCCCTCATGCCGATAGAGATCGTTCAAATTTTCAAAACTACCTATTTCCCTTTGAAGGATTGGTAACAAAGTTCAGTTGCAGCGAGTGACTACATACCAGCGATGATTCCAGAAAGACACACGACTACCCAACCCTGCATCAACGTCACAAAAATTCATCCAACTCAACTGGTGTCTCTGAATAAACAGAACAATTACAAGAAATGAAGTCGCGAGTCTCTTCAAGTTTTAAAGTAAAGAACTGTTTGCTCACTTTAACGCGCACTTGTCATGTATGCGATGAAGCCGACCATCTTATATTTTGAGGACATTGACAACCCTTAAAAATAATATATGGTTGAAGCAGCTGTAGACACCGCTTAAGACCAACATGTTCAGTGGGATCTCTCATTCAAAAATATTTCAGGATCTTGGAGGCTGTATTTGCGACACACCAACGGTGATAAGGATCGGCACGTCAGCATCTCTCTGAAATGTTCAAAGGTGATCGTCACGCAAGAACTCGAAAACCAGTAATTTGTACATAGAGAATGGGTGGTAAAACATACAGATGGATATGCGGGAATGATGCTCCGAGTCCTATGGTACAAACATGCAAAGAAAAAAAAAAAATGAAGGAATCACGGAAAAAGAAAACACGCAACATGGATCATACAGTCACTTTTACGGTCATCAACTCCTTCTTCAACGCATCGCACTTGATTTCTTGCGCTTCGGCATGCTCGATCGTCTTTGCGAGTTTCTCCTCTCTGTTCTGCAAGCGCTGCTCCATGCCGAGGACGAGGAGGCGAATCTGTTCCACCTGCGTTAACGTAGCTTCGACCGTAGCTTGAGAGACGGGCGCAGAGGTAGATGAATCAGGATTGCCTGGCTGGGGTGTCGGCGTCCCTCGAGAAAAGACGGAGCCTATGACAGAACGAGTTGCGAATGTCGATGAGGACGGTGCTATGTCGAGCACACTCTGAGGATATGTCAGATGCATACGATCCATGATATGCAGCGGGAGTGCATACCTGCCAGTTCTCGCCCGCGAATTTTGCCAGAGCTTGCTCCAACATTTTCTCCCTTGTCTTCACCCTACGATGACATACCGTCTGGAATGGATGATAGCACAGGTATATGTACGCACCTCTCCAGTTCTGCCATGCACCTCTCATTCTCTCTCTGAGTTCCCTGCAGAATCAGATCTAAATTCTTATACTCCTTCTCTAGTTCCTGGATCCTTTCTATGGGTGGCCTCAAAGCAAGTTGTTGTTGCAGCGTCAAAATCATCGATTGAAGCTTGATAAATTATAAATCCAAATCAGATCATTCGCGCTGCACACACCGTTGCTTATGATTAATCAAGCTGACCTTATCATTCTCGCGATCTTTGTCTAGGAGCTGCCGTCGCAATACGTCTTCGATAGTAGGCTCGTCCCCCTCACGAAGAATGCCGAGATCATCTGTAGCTGCTAAAAGAGGTGTTTTCGCGTAGTTGCGCACACTGTGTGCGCGGCGCATGTTCGCCATCTGGCTCTATGTCGTCGTTTAGCTTTACGAACCCTCCCAAGCCGAGAACGCGTGTTCACAACCGCATGCACGTGACTGACGCGGTTGAGGGGTAAACTCCTTACGTAGCACATACATACGAAATTACAGCAACAGTAGATGGTCTGGTGCACAAGGGACACAAGATGATCCATCTTTGCTATACATTGCAGCGATGTGCAAATATCGAGTGTGTCCACGGTGTAACAAAAATGCAAAAGTTATAACAACAGCGAACGGGAAACTATCACGCGGAAGGATCTGGGTATAGGATGATAAGACAATCGTAAAGAAAATTCCCTGCGGTCCTATGAATTGCGCTGGCAGTGCAAAAATAGGACATCTTCATCACTGACGGAACTTCCTCCAGTGCTGAGAAGTGGCGCAGACATCCTGAGTAACACGATGATAACCTTGTTCGCGATCTTCAAAGGCTCACTACGTCATTTCTCTTCGAAAAGGTCCCTGTGACAGCATGCCGCAGTCTTGACCGGATTCGTTTTGATGGTAACTCCCGAGAAGCGCTGAGATGGAATATTATTGAGGATTGGTGCTTTGATAGCTGTTGAAATTTCAAAAGTTCGAGGACAGGAGTTGACGGTTCTGACCGGGTTCTTGTCGGAAAGTTGTGCGTCCAATGTGTCCGGGCCAAGTCTTTTCTCTCCCTTTTCGGTCGCTGCTGCGGAGATGTTAGAGAACCTGTGTGCGCACGAGGCGAACGTGAGGATCATATTGCCTTTGTACGCCCGAGAGATCAAAATTGTGGCCCGCGTCAATGTTCTGTAATTGTCCGGGTCCCAGGGAAGGAAGAAATCGGAAACGACTGTGTATTTGACAATGTGGAATGATCAAGTCAGCTTCGGAAATAATCAAGCAGGATACATTCCTAGGATAATGGCACGTAGTACGACGCTTGGTATTAGTGAGGGGGACAAGGAACTTTTGAGATGGGAAGTAGTTGGCGGCCTCGAAGGGAATGATGGTGGTGGTAACTTTCCGGCACTTCACAAACGAGAGACGGTGCATAGCCTCATAGAGATATCGAGCATCGCGGAGAGGGAGCCAGGGCTCGTGAAAGTTTGTCTGTATTCTGTGATAGGGGAGAGGTCCTTGCTCGAATGCTCGAATGCTGTCTCCTGTGGATAAGATGGTCAGGTATAGTCACTGACCGTCACATTAACATACCAGTTGGTCCAGATTGAAGACAATCCTAGAGTGTTGACTTGATGATTGAGACGGTTGTCGTCTGATGTTTGTGCTGTGTTCAGTACACAAAAGTCAAGATCAGGGCTCTTAGCGGGTATTTGATGTTCGCGCTCTGAACACAAAATCACCCTGGAGGGAGATTGTCTCCTTACGCGCCTTAGTGGTGTGGGTGTACTTGTATCATGTAGGTTGTAGCATAACGTTCTTTGACCTCAATTTCCTAGCAATATATCTTTGTAACTTACCGCACTATCCTCGAGTTGGAGCGCATGGATGGTCGCCTGAGAGTAAATATTTGACGAGACGCAAGTTGAGAGCGGGGAACAATTATCACGGAGAATATGATCAAATATTGAAAGCATCGATTTGATAGTAGTCACAGCACGGACAGGCTTGGGTTTGATGAGAACCATTAGTTGATAGCAGTGGCCGGACGCCACGTTTTTCAAATTTCAGTCTGCATGACGTACTAGAATGATCCGGTTCAAGATGTCCATGCACCACGAACATGATGCCGCACAACATCCCCAGATTGTGACAAGTTCAAGTGATAAGCCTAAAGTCTAGTACGTGCATGCATGAGTGGCCGCCGTATCACGGTGCCAGCAGTGCTTGTATTATGCAAACTTAAAGGTATGGAATGCGCTGCTTCCTCATTGCCATTCTGCTGCTTCAATCAATATCACATACACCATGCTCCATTCGTACAAATCTGATAGGCTCACTGTAAATGAGGCTATAGACTATGGGTGGTTCGATATCCCGCAGGTCGTTTCTGTCTCGTGGCACCACTGCGTGGTGTGAATGCCACATACATCCCGTGGTTTCATCCTTTATAGTCCATCAGGATCTCACAGGTGCTGTCCTTTCGAGAGATGTGGGAACTTCGAAAACGGAAGGGACGCGTTTTGCGGTGCTGTACAGGACAGAATGCGTGATGCTGAAGTGATTCATACTCAAGCACGTGGTATTACGTACCCTGGGATAGTCCGAAGAAGATTCCAATGAACTTCCTTACATCGCACCTCCACTTGATGCTTGCCGTCATCTCTCCGACAATACAAGTTCAAGTGATAACTATCAATAATAAATATGACTAACTTCTTGCCAATACCGTGCCTTCTCCCACTAGTATCACATGGAGCAGCTGCGGGTGGTAAATTCAGGCTTGAGGGCGATGTCATTCAAGTTCAGGCAGTGCTTCACAATATGCGAAAGTGCAAAATGCCCTGCTATTCTTCGCAGCCTCCTCATTTCGGCTGATTTAATCAATATTGCACCCTATAACGTGTCCCCTGCGGTACAAATCTGATGCCTACCACTGTAAATGAAGGTGTGGGTGCTTCGATATCCTGTGAGTTGCTCCGTCCTGTTGTCCCATTAGCACTGCAAGGTGTGGATGACATAATGTATATGCTGTATCTCCCTCGTTTATAATCTTTCAGGACTACTTTACAGGTACTGCACCGCGGTGTTTCCTGACCTCCAGCACACATTTCCCTTACTCTCAGGTATTAGTTTAGATTCATCCCTCAGCAATCATGGCCCATCATCGACGTGTCACCTTCGAGTCTTCAAGCTCATCAGAACCAGGCTCTAATTCTGATTTTTCTCTAGCGTCATCGCGCAAAACTTCCCCAATTCCTCCAGCAGAAAATTCTGCCCCCAGCATCGAGCCCTTGAAAGGCACAAAACGCAAGCGTGAGTTGTCAGATAGTGACAATGACAATGAAATGAAGGGTTCAAAACGTCCGTCACCGTAAGTTATTGTGTTATATAGTATATCTGTGGACTTGAACCCGCGTTTTCAGGCAAGAGGATGTCAGCAAGGACAAGTAGGTATGCGCAGCACGTATCATCTAAACGCTTCACAATTTGTGCCTTATGAATTAGTGAGGAGCCAAGTCACCCAGAATACTTCCAGGATCCAGGAGAGACATGTACCACCAGGGTGCAACGAGTTGTCATTACTGGTATGTGAAATTGATCAATGTTCAGCGCGTATTAACGATTTTCAAGCCATTCACGCAACTGATCTCACTCTTGGTCTCCGACGCATTCCCGCTGGCTTCCATGTAGTAGTAAAGACAGATGGTGCCGAATTCCAGACAAGCAACAAACCCATACACGTAGATCAGGCTGTCATCGAATGGAATGAGCTCATACTTCTGTGAGTTGTCCTCAATTCCGTCTTTCCAACGGGTTTTGAGAAAGACTTCAGGCCATGCGAGACATCTTCTAAAGTTCGGATCAGCGTGTATGCCTCATTTGAGTTGGGTCCCATGCTCTGTCACGGAGAAGTCCTCCGCACATTCGAGATATCCATTGAGGAATTACTGGATCGCAGCGAAAATTCACATCGTCAGTATTGTCTATTGCAAATAACATTTCATAGATGTTTACAAGTATCACAGCCATAGTCTTTCAGCCCAAACTGGGGGATGTCGTATCCCCCTGTACTTCACTGTTCATGACACTGGAGCAACGACTTTTGGATGAAAACGACGTCTCAGTTCTTTGCCCCCCGACCACTGTGAGTGATCAATGCAGTCTGGCATTCTGATACTGAGAGTTGTAATACATAGGTTATATCCGACAACATGCATGCATTAGTACTGACTACGGATGCCGGACATCATCTTTTCGCACGATACTGCAGGACGCACAACAGTAGGGATCTCGACCAATCCATAAAGCACTTTGAACGTGCCTCAGATCTTTGCTCCATGGATCACCCCTGCCGCCCTGCAGTACTGTTCAATCTAGCTGCTGCGAAGTTTGTTAGTTGCCAAACTAATGGAAGATACCTCGACCTCGACATCCCTGTCGCTCTATTTCAAGATGCCCTTGATCTTCGTCCCATTGGTCAGCCGGACCGACCTGTCACTCAACTCCATCTTGCCATCTCCCTACTCTCGCTTCACGAAACGGGGATCTAAAACAGATGCTGATGTGGCTAAGGAGTTACTGAGTGAAGTCGTCGGTGTTTGTCATACCAACAGCCACATTTACAGAGCAACTTTGTATGCAATGGAGACATTCGCTCAGCATCCAGTCGGAAGTGCTGCTGGAAATGATCTTGGGCCGGAGCGGCCTGCTGGATGCATGCTTCCGTTATCGCCGAATCAACTTGCCGATCGAGTAGAGCAGTGTTTCCGCATAGATGATCCCCAAGCCTTGGATGAAGTGATATCCCTGCATTACGATGCACTGGAATACTACAATACTATGCATGATTGCCGAGGGCAATTGCTCTGTAACCTTGGTGCGGTGCTGGCGACTCGCTTCAAGCGCCGAGGCGGTGACGAAGACTTGGATCAAGCTATTGCACTTCACAGGGAAGCGCTGGCTTTGCACCCTGTTGGTCATCCAGATCGGTCCTCATCATTGAATAATCTTGCTGTTCAACTCTCCACCCGCTTTCATCACCGAGGCAATGGCGAAGATTTGGATCAGGCCATTGCACTTCAGAGGGAAGCACTGGCTTTACGCCCTGTCAGTCATCCAGATCAGTCCATGTCATTGAATAATCTTGCTGTTCAACTCTCCACCCGCTTTGATCACCGGGGCAATGGCGAAGACCTTAATGAATCGCGGGAGAATCTCTGCTGTGCCTTGAATCTGTTGACGAAGGATGATCCTCGTCGACCACTGGTCCATTATTCGCTAGCTAAAGTCCATCTATTGTTCCATTGGTCAGGACTTGACGGCACTGGCCCAGGTGAAGATACCAACAGTCTGAATGCTGCCATGCATCATCACAAGGCAGCAGCAAAGGGTTCGCGATGCTAGTCAACATTCACATGGTACTCAATTGGAAGCTTATGCAACTTCCATGCAACTTATGGACGCTTACATGGCCACGACAGCTTCACTATCGTCTCGTCATAATGCCATGAAGGACTTCCCACGTACACTTGCCATTGATGCTGCATCATGTGCTCTCCGTAGCGGTGATGTGTGTCGTGCTGTGAGCTGTTAGAACAAGGCAGGACTACTATCTGGACCCAGATAACACGACTCCGCACGCCTGTTGACAGCCTCCAGACTCGTGGTGATCATGCAGTGACTCTGATGAAAAGATTTAGAGATCTCAGCTCCCTCCTTGATAAACCTTCTGTGAGACATCCAGAAGGGTCCTCAAGAGTCGATGTAGAAGCAGAAGCAACCCACTACAGACGTCTAGTAAAGGACTGGAATGGAGTTGTAGCAGAGATCCGGAAGATCGAGGGCTTCTCTCGCTTCCTACTTCCTCCCCTTTTCTCCGATCTTCAAGACGCAGCTCGTCATGGGCCTATCATCGTGCTCATTGCAAGCACATCATCATGCGATGCTATTATTATCCCACACGAGCAACCTCCGACTCACATTCAACTCCCTATCAATTTTGAGAAACTCTTGAAATTGGTGATCGCACTCCAAGAGGCGATTGGCAAAGATGCTGGCCCTAAGGGGAAACAACGAGCGCTGATAACAGCTTTGAGGGAGCTGTGGGACAATGTCGTCTGCCCGGTGGTCGAGATTCTGGGCGGATTTGCACAACGAGGTTCCCGAATATGGTGGTGTCCTATATCTTTCTTCAATTTCTTGCCATTGCACGCTGCTGGCGAGTACAGGGCAAGCGGAGAGTCCCTTTCGCAGCAATATATCTCTTCGTACACCCTATCCCTTACCGCACTGATCAGGGCTCGCAGAAGTCAGGACAAGGCCCTGCTAGTGCCCTTCGCCGCCATTGGCCAGAATTGCCCAGCCGGTCATTCATCTATTTTGGATAGTGTGGAACCTGAACTGGAATTGGTTCGGAGTCTTCTACCCCATTCCCCAACTGTTTCGTTCACTAAGGTGATGAGCATTGATGCCATGAGATCAAGAGCACTAGTACTATGCGCATTACGAGATAATTCTTGGCTCCATTTCGCGTGTCACGGGGAACAGAATTACGACGAACCCTTCAATTCGGCCTTTCTCATGCGCGACCAGCCACTTTCACTCCTCGATATCACCCAAATAGATCTCTCTTGCCATCAATTTGCTTTTCTATCTGCCTGTGAAACTGCAGTCGGCGATTTTCGTACGCCTGATGAAGTGATTCACCTAGCTGCTGGCCTGCGATTTGCTGGGGTTAAGAGTGTCATTGGGACATTATGGAAGGTTAACGATAGTACTGTGTAATGCTTAGTCAAGGCATTCTACCAAAACTTGTGCGGAAATGGCACAATGAATTCCAAGCGAGCTGCCCGGGCGCTGCACCAAGCGGTTCACTCATTGGCTCGCGACAATGATATGCCTTTAGACCAGCGCATAGTGTTCATACATATTGGCATATGATCAAATTTGTGCGTACTCACAGGTCGTTGATTAATGCGTTGACCTAAAGACTTTGCGTATATCATCCAGCCTTCGTTATGTGCAACCTGTTGCCAACTTTCTATATCTCAGACTTGAGAATTCTATTTGTCCCTGATACGTGCACCTAATGTAGACTTCTTTCCCGATCTCCTGCCTCGGAGCGCCACTTGATGCTTTGTGGGTAAGAATGAGGTCCAAGATTGTGCTATTGGTTTGAATGCAAGGCATTGCTGCCTGCAATAGTGAAGTCATTCTGAAATTCTGAAATCTTTATTCATTAGATGCAAACTGTGCGACTGACTCGCAGCAACTCGTACCAAGACAGAACTATATATCGCAGAGCTATCCAACACATTCCCTGCGGAACATTAAGACACACCCCGGTTTATGATTAATACATACGTATTCAGAGCAACTTGAACGTGGAATGATCATCAACCCATGGCATCAATGAACGATGTCGATGAAGCTTGCGAATATCCTGGTGTGAGCTATAACGCGAGATCTAAATTTCAAATATATATGATTACAGAAATGTTTGGGACAAAACTCCGAGATCTGCTCTGCAGGGACCTAGCAACCTGTTGATCTACTCAGCTTCATAACAAAGACTTGCAGTAAGTGGACAAACGAGGGACTTTTGTAGGTCGGATTCGAGACAGCTGAAAGTTGCTGAGCAAGCAATCTCACAACCACCAATTAATTCTCTACTGTACTGACAACAACGATCATTAACAGCAACATATGATCCTTCGCCCCTAGTATGTCCTTGGAAACACATCTGCCTACAATAGACTTCAGCGTTGATTTTCGTTCCCCACCTACACAAACTCCCTTCTGTTCACGCAATCAACCTTGCGATCCCCTAGATGTACGTATCTTTATTTTGTTCTTCCATCAATCCGTTCAACAGTCATCCTGTTTGTATGATATGGAGGTGTACTGTCCAGCATGTGAGATGTCTGTGTGAGTCGCGCAGGATCCTTCTTTATTTTCTTGCAAGGATTTTGGTGTTGGTTTTTTACTGGCTGTTTTATGCTGGCTATATTCATGAGCTTTCCTTGATCTAGAAACACGAGCTTGCATCTTCCGATTTCCATTTTCTAATTTCATCTCTCCGCAGATACTCATCTACCCTCTCTTCACGTACTCCGCTCATACCCTTGCACGCAGTCGGCACCTGCATATGAGGTGGTGTTCACGTTTGCATCTAATGTACGTCTCTCCCGAACCACAAGGACAGAGAGGGTGATAAGTTCGGTGAGTAATATCTACTTGACTATCCAGCTCGGTACATAGCTAACCAGATTCACCCCTCCTCAATGACTCGTAGGCCCCCACACCTCCCTCCCGTCCTCCCTACAAAATCCCTTAGTCTTCTGTCCCTCGAGCACGCGTCCCAGTGCACAACTGAGA
This sequence comes from Suillus decipiens, assembly GCA_016695475.1. Lineage (NCBI taxonomy): Eukaryota > Fungi > Basidiomycota > Agaricomycetes > Boletales > Suillaceae > Suillus > Suillus decipiens. The sequence goes on along the minus strand of MU173020.1, from coordinate 174,961 downwards.
CATCTTTGGCATCGGGCCTCAAGACTTGACACTCGGCACCCTGCCAAATAACCCGACAGACTGCATGACCAAGGCAAGATTGGTCAGCGCGCTGTTAGTATTTTTTTCCAGCCCGTCACTACGAATCCAGACGCCTATCTCGGAAAGGTCACCTTTGGTGGATCTGACCATACCAAGTACGCTGGCAGCGTTGCATACATGTAAGCTACCTCAGCTCCTAGATCAATCTAGACTGATAGTAACTGTTTTGTTTCAGATCGACCACCACTATTGGGGGATGGATCAGAGCATCCCCTACGTCTCCACGACAATCTTGGACTCCACTGCTGGTATCATCGATACTGGTACCACCTTTCTTTCCGTTGCCTTTCAACTACAAGCTTGATGCCCCTGGTGATCCCAATGCCATATATCTCATTGTTACCGACATTGGCACGCCCTCTGGCAAAGGGTTTGACTTTATTAATGACCACATATTCATGCAGCGCTTCTACAATGTGTCCGATGGCTCCAACTCCCGCGTCGGTTTTGCTGTAACCTCACTCACTGATGCCACCACCAACTAATATGAAATTGCCAAAGTATACAAAGGATCGTTTTTTAAATGTAAGGCAGCACGGATTTGTGCGGACTCTAATAGGCCACGAAGGTCTTATTCCTTGGTCGGGTTTCCGTATGACTAGATTACAATATTACAAGCAATCCGCACGCCTCCGCATGATGCCGTTGCATCCTGTTTTGGTTTATCACAGTATCTGCACACTATTCACCTGCTATATTTTCCGTGCAGCTAATGTGAACCTATCAGTGATCCATCGATCGGAAATGAAGAAACAAACTATTTGATCGTGATAAGGCCGTTATTAATTATACTCCCAGCTAGTATTTAACGTGCGGTCCAATACCTGGTGCTCATGACAATATAGACGAACAAAGATAAGTGGTTTTCGTTCTCACTATTCAGAAAGGATACTAAAATATTATGAATTGAACAATTGCAAAACGGCTCATCAAAGCGTGTTTCATACAGAGAACGATCGGTGTCGTAAATGTGTGCGTGAGACGAAAAAAGATAAATGATCTATACATCGTACGGACAAGTTGCTGATATTGTCTCACAAAAAAAAATGCGTGAAATGATCTATACGTCGTATGGATGCGTGAATCCCTAAGTCATAATGTACATGAGCTCTACTCAGAGAAAGAGGGTGAAGGAGCCCGCAACAGAGGCAAGAAGAGTAAGCGATAAAGCAATGTTCTTGATAGGAGAAGCTGATCCAGAGCTTGTGCTGCTGCTGGTTGAGCTTCCACTTCCACTCGAGCTCGCGGAGGTACCAGTCGCATGCGCTGGATTTGGGTCGGAAGATCTGGTTGAAGAGCTTGAGCTACTGGCAAGCTGAGCAAAGCCAACGGCAGCGGGACTAGCACGGAAGACGGAGTACACATTCTTCAGGAAGGTGTCACCGATGATCCAAGCAGGAACACTACCAATTCCAATATCGAAGATACCGCCTGTACACATCTGAGAGGTGGCATTCGCATTGCTCATCATGGTGTCGTGGAGTGTACCCAGGTTCATGTCTAGGGGACTGATTGCCCAGTTTGTGCCGCCGAACGAGATATAAACTGTAACATTAGTGTCGCAAGCTGGAAATATATGAGTCTCCTGCTTATCATGGAGTGCACACAAATACTGACGGAATGCATATAAGCCTTGCCAATCTCCGGTAAGCTCTGTAGAGCCAGGTACCTGAGCCCAAATACTTGCAGCAATGGGCGAGGGTGCCCCGATGAGGGTAGTACCTGTGTCGATGGCAGCGAGACCACTAGGTGAGTCAATGGCGATAGTTTTGCCTTGTACAGTGATCGCTGCAGATTTCATTCAGTATGCCGATAATATGGCAGAATGACGGTGCTGACAGCTAACAGTAAGCAACCAATACGATGGCGGACCAGTCAGGTTCAGGTACTCGATAGAGCCATTGTACAAACTCGAATTTGTTCCCCCAAGAGTGAGCATACCGCCCGGAGCAGCACCAACCTGATCAGCTTGGTTGACATAGCGTTCAAGGTAGAAAGAGAACAAGGGTTCAGAGAGATCGTTGGCATTATAAAGGGCTTCCCAAAAGGGGGTAGTCTGGAGGGTAGAAATCGAGGCAAAGCCAAGACCCATGATGCCGGAGAGTCCATCGTTAATTAAGTCAGGGGTAACATTGGTAACAGCAACTATTATTAAAATAATGTTAGGTCTGACTCAAACTAAGTCACCGAGATAGACTGACGGAGTTCCTGAGACTTTTCAAAGGACCCCAAAGTGACACTATCCTGGGCGACAGTACCTTGCACCGACCCTGAGCCATAATCAATCTCCAGGTGGGAGGAGATAGCCTTGTAAGTCGATGATTTGGAGGGGTCAAATCCAGGTGCATCTGATCCGCAAGAGGTGCATGAAGTTGTTGCAACCCAAAGGTCGGAAGAGCCGGTATCAAGAATAAGATTGAAATCCTGTGGTCTTCACCGAACGAATGTTTACGAACATTACTATGCGCCAAACTCGAAACTTACGGAGTTCCAATGCTCACGATGCCTGAGTAACTGGAATCATTTGCCTAATGCAATTATGATCAATTCCGTGAGCTATGTGAAAAATTGAGTTGCGAACCTCGTCCGTAATGGGAACTGCAGCAGTACTGGCTTGCCTCGAATTCTTGCTCTTCATGTTGGTTGCTTGATAACCATACTTTTTGCGCAAGGCTTTGACTGCTTTTGGTAAGTTCTCAACTCGATTGGAATGACTTCGTCGTATGATTGGAACATGACCTACACCTCCATTTGAAGGGCGAGCAGCGAGAGTGAAGGGAAGGAGTGCGATAGCTACAAGGGGAAGAGAAATCATCGGTAAACAAGTGGGGAGGAAGACAGCGGGGAGATAAAAGGAAAGAGTAACGATTAGCGGCGCAGAAGAAAGACTTCGGCCCGCCCAATGGCTATATATGATCACCCATATTAGCGTTGCCTTGCAGTGACGTTCCAGTAACTTAATGTGGAGCTTCAAATCAAATTTTTCAAGTAGCTCGACTAAATTACGAAGTGATCAGCGTGCAAGATATGGAGGGCCTCATGACGACAAGTTTTGAGGGATTTCCTAGTGCGAGCTTAGATTCAAGAACAAGAAATCAATAGTTCTAAATTTCACAGGAATACAAAATTACATGATTGTCTGTCCCAAAACTACGAGCTCGACGAAAGAAAGCCGCCGACCTCAACTCTGCAGAGACGCATCTGACCCAGCCACCTGTTGATCTGCTCAACCTCATAACGAAGCCTCGCAGCAAGCGAACCGGATCAACTTGATATTCCACGAACGTAACAGGCCCCCACTGTGAGATACAAACGAGGGCCTTGACTTGTTTGTGGGTTGGAACCCAACTGTCGATGTTGTCGAACGCTGTTGGATAAAACTGATTTAATGTCGCACACTGAAATTGATGAGGAGGAAAAGTAAATGGCTTGCACCGACTGAGAGAGAAAAGGCAGTCATATTGACTTCGAACAACACTTCTTGTGAGGCGGGTGTGTATAAAGATTGGTGAGATTCAATTTTGAAGTGGAAAGCTGAGGAGCTGTATAGTTGCTGATTAAGCTATCTCACGGTTCAAAGATCTGGACTGCCGCACAACAACTGTAATTAACCCTCTTTACACGGCTGACGAAAATGATATTTCGAAACAACTTTACTGGTAGATGAGCATCCAGGTCAATCACGTCATCCAAACCCGCACGCCGTGTGGTCAACCTCGTAGTGCTTCTAACGTTGCCCAGGAGCTCTATGTCACTATCCTGATCGCCGCTGTGCGCACTGTGAAATCCATATACTCCAGGTACCTGTCATACAAGAGGTAGACCATCACGTTTATAAATCTTGCCACCTTTCATGACAAACTGTATGCTTTCTGGGGACACCGCGCTTTCGAAATCTGTTGCAAAGTCTCCCGATGTTGCAATCAAGTCAGCGATAAACCCTCTCCTCACCGCCCCAAACGGCACTTCATTATCGCCAACAATCCTCGGGTCCTCCTTGAGTTCACCTACCTGGGCGAGTCGGGTCTTTCCTGCCTCGCCTTCCCACATCCTTGATCTTACACACTCCCAGCCGCCCAAAGTTGCCCATCTGAGCACCTTCTTCCAATCAGCACCCAAACGGACCATAAGCGAGAGCTCCAATGCATTGGCTCCATGAGCGAAAGCCCCAGTGTCGCCTCCGCATGAAATATTGTCCAAGTCCAGTTCCAAGGCTGCCTTGAATGAACTGACAACGCGATCCCATTTCTCCCCTTTTCCCTGTGTCATGGTGTAATATACCGCGAGGGTAGGCACATATTTGGTTTTGACGCCTACATATCCTTCAAACAATTCTACTGCAGTTTTATCAGGAGTGGCGATATCATATGCGTGCTCAATGGAGTCCACCCCGAGACTTATTAGGGGTAAAATGGTCAACCTATTCGTTGCATGAGCGGCGACCTTGACCCCATACGCATGGGCAGTGCGGATCATTGCCCTCAGCTCATCATCATCGAATGTGGCCATAGATGCAGCTCCGGCCTTACGCGAGACTTCAGAAGCCCGTGATCGAACGGTGTAGTCTAGGACAGCGTCAACGGAGATGACCGACGGATCTAACCTAAACCAGGATTCATTTACCTGCATAGATCTGTATAATGCAATCAACGGAAACGAGCGGGCATATATGAGCGCCTTGCCCATAATTATCATGACAGAACGTGACGATCACCTTGATCCAATCTGCCCCTGCGCCAATCTGCCTCCGGACAGCCTTGATGCATTCTTGAGTTCCATCCGCCACATCAACACCAGTGACGCCATCGATACCTTCTTTGTTTACATAGAGGGAACTCTTTGGACCTGGACAGATTCCTCACATGAGTTATATGCGCAAGGTGGAGCACTTGTATGAAAATACATAAACGAGCGAAAACACGAACCATACGTTCCAGTGGGTGCGATCGCCCTCGTGGCACAAAAATACCTTGGGCCGGGTATGAGGGCACCAGGGCTCGATAAACACTTGCGTAGCGCAATATCTGCGTCTCCCGCTCCCTCGGTGCCTAGATCACTAGGAACAGAACGACAGCGTTAAACGGCGAACTACACTAGAACGGCTGATGGCGTACCGCACAGCCGTAAAGCCTGCCATCAAGGTACTTTTAGCGTGCACTGTGGCCCTGACGGTGCGCTCGACGATACTCTCTTTGGTAACCTGTTCCTCCCATGAGGCCTCCGCATACGGATGCAGGAAGACTGACAGCAGGTGGCAGCCTGCGATGACTTTCAGTCCCGGAAATGAAAGCGATGCGCTTACAGTGAACGTGAGCGTCGACGAACCCTGGCAGAATCGTCAAGTGCCGTAGGTCTATTACTTCACCATCAAACGACGCAAAGTCACTGCCATTTTCTGAGAAGGGGGCAACATCAAGTATCATTCCAGAGTCGTTGCATATCGTTATGGCTTGATTATCAAGAAGTTCGAGCGTGTATGGATCAAATAATTTCCCAGCGAGAACTATCTTGGTCGCCACAGCAAGTTGGCCTTGGGCTTCTAGCGTAGTGGCGGTTGCTGTGAGCTGCATTTAACGGAATAAAGTTTAGCTTGTTTCCGTTGGGTGTTATGTGGTCGAGGGGAGGCAAAGAGAAGAGTCCCTCTTGATGGAGTAACTAGACGGAGTTTGGCCTACTACATATGGCGGCCGAGCATGCCGCGGCGCTGCCGCGACTGCTACCGGCCACTTCTTTCAGAATTTCTATGAAAAGTACGAGCTCAACTAGTACTGCTTTATATCGTTTCATGGGAGTTGCCGACGGAGACTTTGGTTGCTCGAGGGTTACGAGTTCACAGAAGAACACTTCATTTGATCATTCTGCGCCTATTTGATTGACGCCGTGTCACAGATGGTTACAGTACTAGGAACCTGCTACAGTCTGCTCGCGTCGTCGAAAATAGTATTAAGGCGATTTTCCCAAAGTGTACGGCTGCTCCACGCACCTACATACAGACTCTCAAATTATTACAGGTGCTTGGCAAAGCGACCTGGAAGATCACTGTTTTCTGCAACCCTTATCCGACCCCTAGAAATAGATCAACGGAGGTCCCCCAGATCTATTCAGCGTACAACATACAAAATATTTTTAGCAAACCCGTCATGTCGGCCACAGGATCTTGATAGGCGCGGAGAACACGAGCACCGTGACTGGTGCCCTCTAGAATATCAAATCGAATATGTTTCAACGAAATGCTCCATAGGAGAAGAGCTTCGTGGCGTTCCAGAGAGAACCTCGAGTTATGTGTCGAATGGAGCACGAGTATGATGCACCGTAATATTTTTAGCAAATCTCCAGGTCATCAAAATATTCAGAAGCTCGTTGTCGATACCTTCGGGTGATTCCGGCTACGGAGGTTTTGAGCGCGGTATGGGGAATACCTTGTACAGGGGTCGCAACCATGTGGTGTACTCGCACATATTCAAATAGGATCAGTTACGCATCGACGAAGTCGAAGTGCTCCCTGGGAGAGCTTTGTGGCGTTTTGCGAGTTCGAGAAGTCGAAGGGAAGTAATTACGGTACAGCGTCCTGGGTGAGTTGATCTGGTCTGTCCTTGACGACCAAAAGAGAGCTGTGTCGCTAGTGAGTCAGTCTTTCTCCTCGGATTTCATCGGTACGCATTTTTTGTGGTATACCGCAGGAAGCGATGCTGATAGTGCGATAAATTGATTCAGGACGCACGAGTAGACCTTATAGGACGCATAAAAGATACTGCGTAACTGACACCGTGACATGATCGCTCTATCGCCGCCTGCGTACAAAGTTCAGCCTCCTTGTGCTGTCTATCATTCATCGTCAATACGTACCTTTTGTGACCTATTGCAAGAAGATATATTGGTGAGAAGAGGATGCACGAGTAAACGAAGACGCACGAAAGTATACTAGAAGCCCGAGAGGACACGCAAATATACAACGGAAAAGGCAAGTAAGTACAAGGTTTTTCCGTTTACACGGCATCTTCTGGACTTCGTCGTAGCACAGCGTGTATGGTGTGCTGGCACTATGGTCAATACGCCATAATTTTCGTACGTACTTGGCGTTCGTACGATCATTTCCGAACTTGGTTCCTGCGGGTGACAGTTACGCCTGGAAAGAAATGGCAGATATCACCCGCCCCCTATACGCGGTATCTTCTGCGCCCATCGCAGATCAACATACTTACCCAATCCCTCTACCGTACGTACGGACGTACATACGGTTCATCGAGGTTCCGCCGGTGGACAGATCAGATCCGTCAAGGGTCACACCTTAGTAAACCAGAGGATTCGGAACTTCAAGTTTATCCAAGTCTGTCTGTGAATCGTTTTGCAAATAGTCATTATGATCCACCAGTAGCACTTCACCCGCACGCGGCCCGGTCAACGCACCCGAGGCTCGAGTAAGCAGAACAGCCCACGTACCGTACCTTGTGCATATGATTCGGAATCGTGTTCCACGCAACTGAACCGTGACCAAGCTCCATGCGAACAAGGGAACCAATGATGGAACCGGCAAGTTCGAATCGAGCTCCGACCAGACTTCGACTTCGACTTCTTCCACAGCCAAAGCCTGAGAAACCCGGGCCATGTCCCAGATACTATTTACTTTTGAGATAAGACGAGATGTGACGTCAATAAAGTACATTTAGTACAGACTCCTGCGCTGGGTTGACTACTTGTGGATTGGTTCTCATGGGGATGGAGATCCGGGGATTTTCCACAGTAATTTTGGAGGAACGCACTGACAACGCGATCCGACGAAATGCTACTCGTTCAAGGTTCCAGTCGACTTCTGATCGATGGCATCGATGATCAGCCCCACTAGCTAATGGATCGAGCAACATTAACGTACGAATGACAAAGAACTAAACGCTATTCGTTCATAACTCACTTGGCCTAGCTAGGGATAGCAGGCAGGGTGAGTGATGCCGGCGCATGGATCAAACGATACTTTAGATAATAAAATGAAAACGCCAGCTCGATCGATGGCACGCTGAGCTCGGTCAGGTTTTGATTTCGGGGATTCCCCAGAATCGAGGCAGGGTCACCTCATGACACGGGCTACTACTAGAAGCGATTGGCGAACTCCGAGTCGGAAACGTTCGTGCCACTGGCTTGGATTCTTCTACAGCGTGCTTCAAGGTACAGCTGACAGCTGGGATAATGTAGAGAAGCTGCTAGTCTAGCACTGCGTCGTGACGCGGATGACGGTCATCGATAGCTAGAATGTTGAATGAAAATGTCAAAAGTCCCCGCAGTGACGGTCATGAAACGGCGCGATACTTACTATTTCACCCATGCGAAAGCTCAAATTTGCAAAGTTCACTGGGTGTTAATTAGACGCCGGTGTGCAAAACCGCGACAGCCCAGTGAAATTGTGAACACATGGTTTAATGACTCGGAACTTACTGACGAGTTATCCTAGTCTTAAACACCGTGACCAGTGTGGGTGGGTGGCAGCGCTAGCCTAAGACACCGTTATTGCACGAGTGAACTTGACGGAAGCGATTGACGAGGCACTGTCACAGGACGTGTGTACATATGCTAGCCGTAGATAAGATAAGACCGTCCGTCCGCTTAGCTCGAGCTTCGACATCAACATTTAATTTGACCAAGAATTCGAATGCTTGAAGGACAAGAACATCAATTGAGGAACTACTACTAAATGACTGCACAAGGTGTAAACTACAATTAAGAAGGGGAAGGATACAAGAGTCTCGATGCGTGCGCAGAGTGAAAGCGAGTGTCAAAGTCAGGGTTATGCATGGGAGTGATGGTATGTAAACGAAGTACGGTGAGGAGATAGATGCATGTGCAAACCAACCAAAACTGAAACGAAATGAAATGATGACGAGACATGATATGTACGTATATGTGTAAGTAATTGCAGTGGGAAAAAAGCGCAAGATAGTTCAAACACCCGAGTCGACGTCGTTGATGGCGATAGTACAGTGTCACTGTTAGCGTATTCGGAATGTGGCATTGGTATAATGGGTATGTATGCGCACAGCACTGCGAGGCGGGGCGATAGAACGCGGGACATCGGGAAAGAATAAAGTTAGGTTTGCAGTGTGTACAGTCAGGTCAGGTCAGGTCAATGGATGGCGTGGCGTGGCGTGGCGTGTCATGTTTTGATGAATGCTTTCTTGGTCTTAGTTCTTGGGTCCTGGGTTGTCGGCGTGCGGGGTATGGGTGGCCCTGAAGTCCTCGGATACGTATCGCAAACCCTCCTCTCCGTATCACCCCCTTACGACCCCTCCTCTCTCCTCGTCATGGCGAACGAACTCTCAAGGGTAGGGGCAACAGGGTCCACGTCTCCCAATGCCCGCCATGTCCCCACAAAATTTTGTCCTCCAACGATATAGCCACTGAATACCCACAAACCGAGTCCGGCTGTAGGATGTAGGTACTGCTGTGCGGGAATACGAACAAGTGCGACGAGTCCGTCCCATTCGCGTACGCGGCCATAGAACTTGTAGTGGTTCCATGCTTGGCCGTGTTTAAAGTCTGTCTGTGTGGGATGAGTTGGGTAGTAAGGGGTGGGAGTGGACTGGGCGTACCTCCCCGACAAGTGCGATGTCAAGCACACCGTTACATTGCCTTTCCACACAATACTCTTCGTCGCTCTCGTCATCGTCTGATGCGAATGCAGGTTCACTGTCTGCATCTTCATCCATCGCTTCGTCGTCTCTCTGACGGAAGACGTCATCGATAATTGAATCGTACCGTACAGAAGCGTCCTGTAGGAATTGACCATCGTCTTCATCGTCTTCAACATCTGCGTCGCCCTCGTCAGCCTGAACAGACCGCTCCGACAAGAACTGATCGTCGTGCTCCCTATAAATAATATTGGACGTTCCACGGTATTGACATCCGCGACAGGTAACTTCGTCGTGAGAGTTTGCTGAACATGGGCGATAAGCTTCGTATGTGTAGGTGCGGTCGTGGTGCTGGAGTCTAAGTTTGCCTTCGTACTGTTGTCGATTATCAGTATCAGATCAATACTAGTATGTGAAGAGAGCAACTAACCAGATCTTCGTGCACCTGGACACCCTTGGGTATCCAAGCGTTCGAAATGCCATCATCAAATCCATCATCCGCACCACCAGTCGGTACAGGGACCTGGGGATCCACACAGTGGTATTCACGAAGACGCATGAAGAGCGGGTAGGCGTTTAGAAAGAGCTGTTGTTCTGTGAATTCTTCTGGCATCTGGACCTGTTGGAGAATTGTGGCGAATGCGTTATCGGTGGGAACTAGAATGCGGCCTTGCCAGAGACCTGTTGCGGAGCCGTAGGTGTAGTGAGTGTTCTTGAGGGAAGATTTCACCATTGGGTCGATACAATCCGTGAGGCGGTACCAATCATCGTCGAGTTGGGAACTGGGAGATGCGGAATCGGAGTCCCAAAAAGCGTGTTTGACGACTTTATGTTGATTGAGCTCATGGACGTCTTCTTGTGTGGGGCCGATTTGGTCACCGAAACCGAGTTGAATGGCGTGTTGACGAGTGAGAGGGAGATGTATTGGGATTCCGATAGGTGTTACTTGGCGACGTGAGAAAAAGATGAGCTTTGCTGCTGTGGAAGCGAGTGGGATGCCGATTTCAAGATGTGTGCGGTCGTAAAAGTGGGCAGTATGGGCTTGGCCAGAGCGGTAGAGTGGGAAGGCGCCGTGTGCTGGGATGATGGATTGACGGAGGTGGCCGTGTGAGTTGTCCATAAGGGGCATGGTGAAGTGATTGTGAGGGGCATAAGCTGATGGGTACTTGGAGGGATCATGAGGTGGACTGTGATGAATTGAAGTAATAGCTTACACGAAAGGGAAGGATGACAAAAGGAAGGACAAGTCTGATCATCTCATTACGTCGGGCGGTGGTCTCGGCTTTAAGACGCTCTGAGGGAGTATTGGAGGATAAGCGTTGAGGAAGATGGTGAGGCATACCTTCTGTGCTGGTGAACCAAAGCAACCATAATGCAAGACAATTGATGGGAGATTCGTTAGGCCAGCCGTTTGGGTTGTCCTCGTACAAGCGTTTGCGAATAAACTCGTCGACAAAATCTGGGAGACCTGCTGCTTCGAGGAGATGGCGATTCTTTCCGTCGTTCTCAGACATGAGTGCGAATGAAGCCCAGAAGGCGTCGAGGACGCCATTATCGTATACGTCTGCTCGTCTGATGCATTTTAAGGCGGAATAGTACCAGGCCAACTGGTGAACGAGATGGCGAGAGTGGTGAGTACGAGTACCGAGTCTTCTAGCTGATGCGGCTGAGTCGAATTTACGGTGAAAAATGCTAGAGTAAAGATGACAATTTTTTGGAAAAGCGAGGATGTTGTTTATTTGTTTGCAAGTCTGGAGGAGCGGTAGGATGAGACCATTGATTGAGACGAGTTCTAGTACGATATTCTCGAAAATTTCAGCAGGTAGTTTGCAAAGAGAGGATGATTGAATGAACATGATTTTTTTTCGAGGGGGGGAGGGATATGCATGAGAAGGGAGGGAGTTACAATATATAGTTAGTATCTCCGTTTGATAACAAGACAGATCGGGGGAGGACACATTTCGTCATATATGGGCGTCTAGTTTAATCGTACCCACGAGTTACCAAGATGGACGAACGCCGTTTCTTCTACAACTCCGACAAACTTCCCTTGACGACATTTTTACTACGACCAATAAAAATCATTCTTACGTTCATAAACCCTGTGCCTTGCCCACACCTACCAAATTATCTCCGTAAGACCGTTGTGCCGGCCCCGGCTCAATTTAAAGGCCGCAATCCACGGCGATCACGATCGGACCCTCCAGCCCTGTTATTTTCCTATTTCGGTTACCTTCTCGGCTCTTTCTTTCTATTCGTTCACTCGTATTTCCCTTCATTTCCGCCATTCCTGACCGACAATCCATCCAGACATATATTATCGGCCTTATCACCGGCGGCGGCCAATTCGACCCTATTCAATTAATCCTTTGCTGCCAATGCGTGTATAGCATTCGCATACTCAGTATTACCGGTACTTTGTATTCCATTGGTATCTGGATCTTACAGGGTCACTTCCACACACCTTGGTACGTCAGCACTCTGCTCCACCCATCTCCAAACAAGCGCTGACGTAGATCAGGTCCTTACCATAAACAACTCACTGCCATCTGTCCGCTATTCTCGTGGGCCTAGCCTAGCCTCTCCACTGATCACGGTACCCCCTGAGTTTGAAAAACTAAATCAGCGTTAAAGTAAAGTTGAGTTGAGTTGACTTAAGTTAGCCATTATCATATCGGCCGCCATGTGTTCAACTGAACAGCCCTCCCGGCCCTCCCTTCCTGGGACGTGCCTCCAGTTCAATGTTTTTCCGGGACGTGTTATAGCTGCATTATTTATAATTTGGCCCGGGGCGGTGGTGCGCTGAGTGCTCCCGGCGTCGTCTTTCATCAACCGGTACGCCCGTGCCGTTACCATTTGGTTTTAACGCGCATCTTCGGCGGCCCGGGGCATGTGTCACGTCGCAGCCTTTCCTTGGTCAAGTTCGTTCTAGGCCTAATGAGTGAAGTGAGTGGTGCGAGGTCCATTTAGGTTTGAGTTGACTTTTCCCAGGGTTTGCAGAACGATGAACGCTTTTATCGCCTCTCTGTGGCTTGTCACTCACAATGTCTTTCGGGACCGGGCTTTTCAACTATTCGGTGATTATTACGACGAGCAGCAAGCCCTCTTTCACGTTCATCTCCATCTTCATTCCCGTCTCAACGCCATCTTCATCCCATCGCATCCCCATCGATCCTATCCCCGAACCCGTTCCCATTTCTCGTTCCCATCTCGTTCCCATCTCGTTCCCATCGCCATCGCATGCAAACTATCGCTTTCACAATCACAATATCATCATTAATTCAATCCAAAGGCAATCTTAAAAGCGCGTTTCCCACCTCATTTCCGTCGAGCTCCCCTTCACCCATCATCGGCAGTGGATGGATCGATCCATTGACGGAATCATGCGATTATGGTTTATAGCTTCCTGAGGTTTTAAGGGTGTATGTAAAGGTATGTATCTATCGTGATGCTCTCCCGGCGTCTTCGTTAGCACCATTTACACCACACCATGCTGACGAGAACAATTGTATTACTACTGTTTTTGTAGGTCTTCGGCTAGTACATGTATTACTGGCTCTAGATTTTGGGCCTTGGACTTGTGCCTTGGCGCAATGTTCCGTTACCACTCAAAATGACGCAAGTCAGTATGCCTTACCCCGTGCATTCAATTAGAGCACGGAGTACTCACTGGCAGTGTTGCCTCAGGCGCAGGCTCCTGATAACCGTGTGAGTTCTGATCGTTATCGCATGCGACGTGGCGTGTTTGGCTTGGCTGTTTTCCTTTTGTGCTTTTCTTCCCTTTTTGGGTTTTTAGTTGTTTTCTTTACAACTTGTGTATCGCCGGCGGGCTTTCGTCATGTTATGTATGATTGGGCCTTTCGTTATGTCATGCATTGTAGGATGATCTCGCGTACCCTGTACCGACGGCTATACTGACGTTCTACTTTCTATTACTAGGTCAAGGGGTATCGATATCGGCAAGGGCTTACCGTTATGCGGTGGCCGTTGGTGAGATTTGCCTTCACTTGGACATAATTTACTAATATCGTGACTCACAGTGGAGATAAGTGCGAAGGCCACTTCGCGTCCGTCTTTATCTTTGTCTTTGTTTCCTTCTACAAGGCTTAGCCGTCGTTGTCGTTGGCTTCTATTGGGCGCCGTCGTTATTTGATGGTGGTGGAGCGACGGCGACGGCAAACTGACTGATAGAGTTTTCTCGAGCTCACAGCCACAAGGCTTCCTCCCAATTCGGTGTTCCCCGTAGTATCCCTTATTTTGATTTGCCCGCGGGGGTGATTGCTAGGCTCGTACCTGGTCCTCTTACTTACTATTGTTTGGCACTGACGGTGACTGAGACGCGACGCGTCGGCTCGGGGTTTCCCGGAGGCCTAGTCTTTGCCTATTCGAACTTCGCCGCCGATCAACATACACACTCCTATTTACCATTTTCTAGGGCGGCGGGTCTTCCCCGTATGCACACCCTGCTATTTGTAAGATTCCGATTTGGCTCGCTGGGGATATGCGCAAAGGCTAAATTCGCGCTATATTGATACAGTTGTCGTTGTGCTATTGGGCGAGCATCATTGGCTTGTGTGTGCTGGGTTGATCCGTGAGTGGTTGGGCGCGGGGTGCGTGGTTTTATCATTGATGTGGGGATTGGTGGGCTTTTACATGGGGCTTGGAGCTCAGGCTTCAGGGTGTTGGCGGTCACTGAATGGGGTATTCTTGTGTTTTGGTACAGGCGACTTCGACTTCGACTCGGGATTCACCGAATACATACCATATTGTTTCGCGTAGGGGCGATTGGTAGGCTTGTGCTTCTCGTGCTGTTGACTAATTGTGTTTAGTTCGGTCCTTCCTGGGGAGGGTTAGTGTCTGTGCATTGTCGTACTCCCGTTTCTTCCCTTCAGCGAGGCTTATTAAACCTTGACATTGCCGAGTCTGTTCATATGGGGAAATTGGCATCGGTGGGTTGCCTTCTGTCCTGTGAACTCGTTTGGTAACTGACTTCGGATTCATAGATAAGGCTTTCATTTTCAGTCATTCCCAATGTCCACGGACAACGTTTTAATCTCGTCTCCAGGGAGATGATAGGTTTCAGCATCATGTATCGGTACATCATACTGCTGGTTTTCATGTCGCTTTGCGGATCCGCTGGTGGCTGTCAAGGCTTTCAATCTGTCTCAGAGTCGGCAGATGAAGTTTAATGATTCTTTGCAGAGTGAATGGTGCAAAGAGTCATTGTAAACATCGTCTGTCGATGGGATTAGACTGCTGGCCTTCTCGCCCTTTCTGCTTTGCGAATCCATTCAGATTGGTGACTATTTTTGTTGTGGATAAGGCTTCTAGATTCCCTTCCCAGCATCGACAAACAATATTTAATGATTCTTTGCTGAGTCGTTCGATGCAAAAACTCATTTTAAACATTGTCCGTCGATGGATGAATCTCGCTAGTCTTGTTTGGAGCTGTTTGTCGTTGATGGCGCGCCTTTTACTCGGTAAGTCATACATACTCGTTTCTTTTGCAAACCTGACTGATGATGGCTTGAGAAATGCATCAAGGCTTTCGGTAACTAGGTTTTTCCGAGTTGGCTGATGATCGATGAGGTTTAGTGATTCACGATACCGATCAATGGAATGGTATGATGAAGCACTTGACATCATTTGTTGATGAGGTTAGTCTCTCCGTCAGGATCCCCCTCCACCACTGTTCTTTCCGAGGAATTATGATCAGTGACTTCGTAAGCTGCGCCCGTACTTTCTGCTTTACGAACTCGTTGGTTCAAATTCCATACATAAGGCTTTATGTTATCGGTTCTTCCAGAATCCAGAGACTGACGATTCGTGGTGATTCATCTCATTGAATGAAGCGCCAAGCATCATCTATCGATGGATTAGAATGCGCTGGTCTACTTGTATGGGCGCTGCTTGTTGCTGATGCATGCTTGACTTGATTGAGATTATATCCAAGGACTTATGTTACGGCTTTTATATTCAAACGGAGCCTTCATCACTAGCTGTGATTCGTTCTTCAACACGTTTTTTTTTCTGCAGATGTTGTGGACGCCAATTGCCGAACGATTTGTACGAGTGCATATGGTACTTGTTGCGTAGAAATCACAATATATGTTCCAATTTGATCGTCTCCTTCAGGTCCCTTGATTCTTGTGCTTCCCTTGAGGTTGATTGTGATCTTGTGAATGATCGATGGTCTAGGCGGTATCGTCCGACTGCCTGAGGTTAAAGTAACACAACCTTCTGCAGCGCTTTGAATATTGTATGCATGTGGCCTAGTAGGTTTGTAGTAAATCATGCAATAAATGTCCTAAAAAAATAAACATAGGAGTCTGGTCGCTGATCCAACCAGAATTCTTGGTGAATGCCTGTGTGGCGGGATCGAAGCAGAAGAAGTTATTACCAAAACGAGTCAAATCACGTCCGAAAATGGCATGTGACTGCTTTCCTTGACGTCGTCACAGAACGCGGGGTCGATGGGCGCATAAAAACTCGTCGTCTCCATATTTCCCTCTTTCTTTGTGTCCACTATCATCTGCCATCCTTCCCCCCACCTACCGTCATGCAGAGCACCGATAATGTCCAGTCATTCGTTTCGTTTGGTCATGAATATAGTCCACCGCGCTCCAGGACTATTGCTGCGTCCATCTGGGCTCCTCAGCCTCAGCTGTTGGATTCGACGTGGCCAAAAACTATAGACTCATTCTCTCGTGACGCTGAGAGGGAGTTGCAACGCTCCGGTCGTGCTTCGAATGGCCGGAACTTCTTTGTTCCAGGTAACGGAAGTGAAGATGTCTTCGGTCCTGTAGGCATTGTCGGTATGCCTCGCAAAAGAGACATAGGTGCGATCGGCGACGGTAGGAAAAAACAGAGCCCCGATTTTGACGATAGCGTTAGTCGATCTTCATTGAAATCAAGCGCATATATGCTGATTAGATCGATCGACTAGCATGTCGAGCAGCTCTTACGCGCTCTCAACCTCAACTCTCCCGCTCTTTACGCTCAGCAGCCTTCTCATCCACAAATTCCCGATTCCAAGAATGTATCGACCGGCTCTCCGGATTTTTCTCCAAGCTCTACTGTATCTGCGCTCCTCACGCCTACAGATCTTTCCCCTGCGAAAAATTCTTTTGACTTGAAGATCAATCCACCTCATGAACTAGCTCCTTCGCACTCTAATTTGTCTTCTTCGTCCCTTCTGTTTGATCACGGCTCGCCCTTGAGGGCGCATGATTATATGTCTCATAATGTACACCAGCGTTTTTCTAGCGTTCCTTCTTCAAACCTTCTTCCTCCTAGCCCATTGCCTTATTTCGAGCAGTCTTCCGAGAATTCTTCCCCATCTTTGGGCTCTCAGCAATTTTACAACAGCGCTTTTGCTCACTTGAGTCATCCAGAACTCTCAAGGGGTTCCTGGCGGCAATCACAGCAGCTGTCCGCCCCTCCTGAATGGTTGAGAATTGAGGAGAAACTTGGCGGCGATTATCCCTCTGGCGTCACAGTCGGGGAGGATTCTCTTAGGACCTCGCCGTCTCAGCCATCGTTCCCACCTCGTCACAACGGAGCTCATGTTCACGAGGTAAGACTATCTTTCTCCACTCTGTTTCCATCGCACATGCACTTACGTCCCCTTCACAGCCGATCAACTTCCTTTCGCTTTTGCATCCGTCATCGTCTCCCCCATACAACGTATTTGTGGCGCGCATCATAAAATCATCTGACCAACAGGCTTCTATCTTTCTGCAGCAGAAGCTCAAGGTTGCTGATCTTGAGGAACGCCACAAGATTGTGGACGCTATCTGTACGCGTGGTTTCGAGATGATGTCACACCGGTTAGCGTCCTTGCCATAGACACGGTATAATTAAACCTGATATACCTATCTGCTAGTTTCGGCAACTGGGCAGTCCAAAGATGTCTTGAAGCTGCGGCGACCCCCGAAGAACGGAGGAAGATAGTCAACTGCATGAGGTATGCTTTCAGCTCACGGCAACCTTCTTTGAACATCCCTAATTGTGAATAGGGGACGGGTCGTCGACCTTGCGACCAACTGTTACGGATGTCATGTCCTGCAAAAGGCACTTGATTGTGAGGAGGATATTCGCCTCTTGATCGTTTCCGAGCTTCTCCTCGGGGACCCTGCACTGACTTTGGTGAACAAGCATGCATCACATGTCTGGAGCAAAGTAAGAGATCTGTTACGACTCGGATGCCGTTGGACCCTAACAAACCTGTATCCAGATCATGGAATTGACGTGGACGGCCCCCGCGCCTCCAATTTTCGCATTGTCAGGGGTATTTCTTGCTGGAGAATCAATACCCTGTTGACGATTGTATATAGTGTCAACAAGTCCCTGAAAGGGAAATGGGCATCCCTCGCTTGCCATGAAACGGGATCCCTCGTTGTCCAGGTGAGGACGCCAATGCATGTCATGTAGCTTGTTTCTCATGTTCTACAGCATGCATTTGAGAACCTCGAAGAGTCCGCTAAAGACGGCATCATTGACGAACTGCTTAATCAAGGACCTACTGTGTTCGGTGACATCGCAAAGAACCAGTGGGGTTCGTACTGCATTCAACATAGTCAGTACTTCTACTATTACGACCTCGCGATCTCTTACCTTCTATTATCCAGTTCTAGAGCACGGGTCTTCAAAACACCGCCAGATGTGCCTGGACCATATCATGTCTGACCTCCTGGACTATGCCACAAACGAACAGGGGTACAAGTCCGTTACGAAGGCTCTCAAGGAAACAGGCCCCGAAACTCTAGACAGGATTGTCAAGCGGATGTGTGAACCCGCAAAGGGGTACGAACATTGTGATCGCTTTCTATTACGACACACTGACCCTATCTAAGTGGCCGTCGAGCGATGATAGTGGACCTGGCGTTGTCGGTTACCGGTAGTCAGCTGATTGCTAGCACGTTGCCTCAGGTATGCCGTCAGTGTTGCCGTTATTGTCTATTGTCAACCTCATGTTCTTTCGCCTTAGGCGGACAAGGACCAGCGCACTACGCTCTATGATTGCATTCGCGGCCATATCGTCACTCTGCGCGGCTGTAAGACAGGGTCCAAGGTCATCTGGCTCTTGTAAGCTTCATCTATACGTTGCTTCTTCTCTTTGTTGATGTGAATGATCCGTCCGCAGCGATAGGATGGTTCGATCGTTCATTTCTAGCTCTGTTTTTGGTTCTAACTCGTGTCTAGCGCGCCTATTATGGCTATTGAGAGGGTGCCCATCCTACGTTCTCTCTATTCTTATTTTTGACATCCATTGCAATATTCTCTCACCATCTCGTCTTCATCCACGGCGTTTTCACTTCTACTCGAAAACGTCTCTTATAACGTAAACAATACCACGGTCAATACCTGGCTGGCCCATCTTCACCATTAATCTCGGAAAAGTACCAGAAAAGCTCATCTGTCTCGCATTCCATTAACAAAAGCAGTCCTAATCGCATCAACATCAATCATTATCATCAGTCCCAAGTCGCATTCGCAATTTCGCAACCGTAACCGTATACTACACATCGCTGTCTCCATCTCAGCTTCACTTGCACGAACAATCTTCGCACTCAACTCTCTCGATATCGAATTTCACGCCTGCTTATTTGCGTCGCTATCCAAGCTCCTCGCTTCTTCTTTCGACTATATATACCGTGCACATCAACTCCCGTTGTCAAGCCTCCTGATTCCCCGCTCGCTGCTGCTCTCAGCACGGAATGAAGACGCGGATCGTGTGCGCTCATGAATCAAATTTTCGTCCTTATGTCAAGCCAAGCTAGAATTCCTCGCATGATCCATCGAACAGCAGCTCAGTTCCTATTGTAACAACCTCTTATTTTACCTTTACCAATCAAAACGCATCATCGCATCTGTAACTGTTCTACGCCCACCTTCGTTTGTAGCATCACTTTGTCATCGCAGTTGTCAGTAATGTTATCAGTCGTTGTCCAGTTATTGGACTCTTTATAAATTCAGAGGCAATGGATCGCAAACACGCGTTGAGTTCGTATAGTATGATATATAGTATATGTTGAGTGATGATGGAGAATATAATCAGTTTGGAACGACAGTGCCATCTATCAGATACAATACACCGTTGTGTGCCTGTTGAGTATAGAATCATCAATGTCGAGCCGGTAATACCATGAAAGACAATAGAACTAACCTTCTTCATCCCAATTATGCGAACTCCATCCTCCAAAGTCACTCGCATCCACTCAGGCGAGTCAGGCTTTGTGTTAGGAATAGAGTTGAAAGTAACAAGTTTCCCATCTTGCAGCGTTTCATACGAAACAGGGGTGTCAGATAGGGAAACGCGAGACTTGACGGATATCTATGAGGAAGAATTCTACAGGCAACAACAAATAGCTCACAGGAATGATGTGGGCTGAGACCCATCGCTCTACATTTCTCCTAGAGTTTTCATCCAGCTCTTGTTCTGATATTCCAATACGAGGCTCCACCGGCTCCGGACCTTGATGTCTGCCCAGCCATGCGTTCAATCATGTCCGTAACATCACATCATATACAACTGTCATGCTCACGGTTTTCGTGCCAGTGCCATGACAGCCTTATTCGTCGGTACGAGCATCGTAAACCAAACAGATTCAGAAGTAAATCTAGACGACCACTCCGTCTCTCGAGCATACGAGTAATAAATACTTGCCGAGGGCTCGATAGTCAGCAGGTCTGCGAGCGTGGGCTGGGAACTAGTGAACGGTGATGCGATGGATTCTTGATTGGTTTGAGGCATTGGTGGGATTATTATTTGCTCCTGGAAAGAAGCTGATACTGTGAAGGGGAGGATGAATGCAAGCAGGAGCGATAGACGCATGGTGATGAGGTTGGCAACTGATGCTCTCGGCTTGAAGCTCCAGGTCCAGAGCTCCAAGTGTGATCGGAAACTGCCGTAGGCGCGGTCAGGTGATGTACGCCATCGACACATCCTTTGCCCCATAACAAAACCTGTTGGTATCTGGGAAAGGTGTGCACAACTCAAGGACCTCTGTGAGCTCACGAGTATACGTAATTAATGTCCTGGAATACGACTAAGATTACCATAAGCGCTCGAAGGATTCCTCAGCAGGAGCCTCGTTCTCTCGAATGACCGGCTTCATCAACCCCGAACGGGGAAGGTTCTCATACTT
Source organism: Suillus decipiens (assembly GCA_016695475.1). Taxonomy (NCBI): domain Eukaryota; kingdom Fungi; phylum Basidiomycota; class Agaricomycetes; order Boletales; family Suillaceae; genus Suillus; species Suillus decipiens. The sequence continues at coordinate 154,113 of MU173020.1, read as the reverse complement.
GCCCTCCACTCTCTGCGCTCTCCCTAAATTCTGGTGGTCGCGCAGGTACAGACTTCTCCCTCTGGTGTGAAAGTAGAGGCTGATAGCCGATCGGCACTTCCGAGTCAGGATGCTCAAGAGTCTGCAAAACGCATGCATTCACTTATGGGACCTGCGATGCCTGTCATTTATGTTGGCCAAGACGCACAAGCGGATCTCGATACTGCGGGCGAGTTTTGGGACGCATATTTGAAACCCCTCAGAATATTCGACGAAGTTATCGGCAAGATTGTAAGTGTATGCAGGCCCTCTTCTCAATTAAAACCAAACTAATCCCCTTATATAGGTACATACATGGCACGAGCGTGTTATCTTGTGCAGCCAAAGTATGTTTTCTTTTTCTCTTTCCCTTTTACTCAGCAATCATGTATGCAGATTATTCTAGCTCAAGTCGATCGTGACGCAGCAGTACTCAGGCTCTGAGAACTTATGTCAAATTTACGGTCTTATGGCGCAAGATCAGATGCTCGGCCAAATCTCGTCGATGAACGAGTACAAAAATGCATCCCCCACTGCGGGCGGTCTGACCAAGTTACAGGCACACCGGTTGGGCTAACTTGGTCTCGTTCTCACTGGACGGCACTCGCATCATCACTGGTTCAAGGGATAATAGTGTTCGGCCGTGCGATGCAGTCATCGCAACAATACGCAGGGTCAGATCCTTTAGGATTCTCGTATGAACATCACACGATCGAGGCCACTACTATTATATCGTCGAACACTCGGAATAATCACTCCATTCACTTCTTATCTTAACTCCATACATGCACTACACGACACCTCTGAGTTAATGGAAACATCCCATGACGACCGCAGTTTGACCCCCCTTTTCTACAATAGTGACAGTGGATGGATGGTAGGACCCAAACATCAGCTGTTACTGCACCACCCTCTTCTCGACGCCTATTTTATAGTCCTGGAACTGTATTAGTGATACCCAGAGGAGATTCTGAGCTTGATTTGAGCTGTATGGCGCATGGACAACTGTGGCGTCTACACGTCCACTCAGCCTGATCCCTAACTATACCATGTAAGATTTGTACTTATCTTTTTGTTATCTTATAGCTCCGAGTTATTTCGGCGCCGTGCGCCTCATACCCTACGTCTTGCTTATTTCGCGTGTTACTTACTATACAAATAAAAGCCCCAGTAGATAGTCTGTAAAGCCTGACGTCAGTCCAACTATGACCTAGTGACATTGCAGTGATTGTCTTAAGCCCACCATGTGCTTTTACTGTCGTCACAGCACTGGCAACAGTGTCGAGAGGACTAAATCTCTTGAAGCCCTTCCTGTTCCTTGCACTGATTTAAATTGCAAATAGCACTGCGATGGTCGTATTATAGCGAACGATCCCTTGTGGAGATTATTTTAGATATAACTTGAATGTGATATGTACAGTGGATCATACTCTGTATTATATAGTCTGAACTAGATTTTAAAGTACTTATTTAATGTGGAAGTCATTACGGTCAGGTAAGAAGGTATGAAAAGAATATTAACTTGATGATAATTGTTTGTGGTGCCAACCTCTCGTTCGAAATCCGCGCACAAATAGACTTGGAGGGAAAGTAGGCGCTTAGCTGTCGCTTTCGGGAAGAGACTGTGGCACGTTTACGACGTTTCTTGATTATCAATTCCTCGATGCCCAATTGGGTACGAGTGTCGATTCCCCTGGTCCTCAAGGCGATCCTGATTTCTAGAGCTCGCTGATTCGATCTATTCAAATCGTGAAAACGAGATCAAACAAAAAATGACCAATGCTTACCCTCTAAAGCAGTAGGAAATGCTGACCTACGACATTCAATCAAAACAAGTAGTTTGAAGTATGCCTACTTGTACGCCACATGTTCCTCCTCACAAAGCATGAGCAGGGACAAGCCCGCTTCCCAGCTGAGTGGCGTGTGCAATCTTAATCACCAAAGAGCATCAGTGAAACAGTTTGTCAGATTCAAGATTGTATTTGTGTTTACTTCTGTGAGTGTGGTTGCCCACACGCACTTCGAAGCTTTACGCTTGAAATAAAAGGAAAGGTCTCGCCTTCGAGCCTCATCAGGAATAAAGATAAGAGAAGGAAATTCAAATGTAAGTCTTGATATGGCTATGCAAGAAGACTCAGTGAGAGAAACGAGTTCAAACTTGAAGGGGAATGAGAATTTCGAGACGGAAAGGGCGCCAAGACAATCGTTGCGTTTGACGAGGAAATTATTCGAGTTAAGGTGAGTGACTTCTGAAGCGATGAACTGAATCTACGCTACTTAAGTACAGTAGTAAGTGGCTCAAGTGGCTCGAACTTTGGACGTAGGAAGATGAATGGGATGATAAGAGACAAAGCCCACAATGATGTCGAAGGCAAAACTCGTGCAATGTATGCGGCTATGTAAAAATTGAAAATGTGACAAGGTGAAATGATAGTAATAAAACTCTAAGTACAAAGGAGAAGGGAACGCATCTAAGTAGAGCTCTTCACATCGATAACGCACTCGTGACGCTTGCGTATTGGTTGCACCTCGATCTGAAGCATCAGTTGGTGGATACGAAATCCGAGTCCCTACTACACAATGTTGGTTGAGTTACTGCAGTAAAGTCACGTCACGGTGTCACAAGCAATATTAGATGATCTGATATCTTTGTGACTTCATCGACGATTCAACGCACAACCTAGGATGCATCAAGCTCTACTTGTCCCCGAAGTTCTCTTGCATGTCTTCGCGGGTGTGAAGCAAATCTGGGAACCAACATTATCTCAACGATCTCTTACAGCGCTCGCAACCACATGCAAAACCTTCTACGGGCCTGCAATGGATTTGCTTTGGGCCGACATGAATAGTTTACTACCACTGCTAGGTTGTGTAACGAGGTTACATCCATTGATATACCCTAGAGCTCAGGTTGGTGCCAACGAGCTCATTGTCCTTTTTTCGTTTATTCATTCACCGAACTCTCAACACAGCGATCCTGGTCCCGGGGCATCGAGCCGTTATCTGAGCTCGAGCGCAGGCAAGTTCTCCGTCACTCAGGACGTGTGCGCTCCATGTACATATCATCCGATGACGAATTTTACCTCCTTAATGCCTTCCCCTTCGACACATGCGTATTCCCAAACCTGCTCTCATTGTCCTGGGTGATTGTTTCCACCAGATATTTGCGCTTCTTCCTGTCCCCTTCACTGCGTACTTGTTATATCGCAATAGTTCAACCAGATCTAGCTCGGAGTTCTATCGGGGTTCGTTGTCCTGCTTTGGAGGACTTGGACATCGTGACAATGGGGGTCATGGCACGGGCTCCACATCTGTCTGAGACTATCCGTTCATGCAAGACACTCGTACGTCTGCAATGTCCACCGCTGGACTCGGCAGCTTGGAAGCACCTCTCCACTGTTTCTACCCTTCTCGATCTGACGATGTATCAAGAAGACTTTTCGGGTACGGGCCCGTCCAAATTGGACACGCACAATCTCAGTTTCGCAACTTTCCTCAGTGTTACGACGCTTCGCTTCTGTTATACATCAATCGCAGACACCACCGCAATACTACAACATTCGGAATTCCCCTCGCTAAAAAAATTCGAGTTTGTCGCCCACGTTTTACATGGGGAAGAACTCCTACCACTTTTACAAGCGTTGTCACAGTGCAAATCATGCAATACCCTTGAGAATATCACCATTTCCGATGATGAAGAAGTTCAGGAGCCTCCAGGCAACTTATTTGCAGTGACTGGGGTGCTTCTTTGTTTTTCGCAGCTGCGAACCCTCAGCCTTCGCGTTCATTGCTCCATCAACCTTGACAACTTTCTTCTTTTGGAAGCCCTCTCAAGTTTGCCACAGCTCCGCCGTTTATTGTTTTACAACCCATGCTGTCAATCACCTCAAGTTACCTTCGGCGGATTATTTGCAGCGCTTCGTCAATGTCCCCACTTGCATACCCTGCTTGTAGATGTAGATGTCGTAAACATTGATATCGATCCTAAAGCCGAGTCATTTCAACACACCTCCTTGAAAAACCTGGGCATATGCACCTCTCCGGCAGCGGATCCCGAAGCTGTCGCTCGCATCATTTTCGCTATGCTCCCTAACGTTCACCTTACGGACACATGGGGCGACATCAACACGCATCACAAAATCCTCAAGGACTCTTCCAGCTTGCAAGGCGAAGACACGAGTGAAGCGGCATAAAGAGCAGAACAAAGTGACTTGTATTGTTGATTCGGCTGAACGCAGTGAAGACTAGTGTAGTTCCGATGATGGCCACCGCGACATAGTTAGTAATAGGCTAGTTTCAATGTGTTCGTGATGCAATCAGTTCAGAATCATATCTCAGACTTAATATCGATCATCGGTTCTCATCGTATCAAAGGTATTTTCTTTATCTGGGCAAATAGCAAATAGCAAATACACGGCCATGTCAAATCTTCTCATTGAGTACTGGATGGGCAAGAGTGAAACTGCAAGACAAGTTTATGAGGGTGCAGATCAAGTGCGTTCTTAAAAACCAAGGGTCATGCGATTGTTTTGGTAACCCGAGTTAATCGTCAGTGCAAACACATGTTATCACCATATATTAGAAGGATCACGGTACACATTGGCAGGCAGTGTCTATCGGTCCACCTCACTAAATGGGTGTTAGCGTACCTCCTGTGGGACGAAATATCTGAAACGCACCCAAACACAAGATCCTGTTCGACAACAGCGATAAGCGACGGGAACAATAACACCATGGGGCACATACCATAGTACCGATGATGGCCACAGCATCAGCAAGCATGTGCTATAGAGGAACAGTTAGTGCTTCAATGGTAGGACAGTATTCGTTGATCTTACATCTAGAAAACAAATCATATCTCAGTCAATGTCTCGAATCAGGTGTGAATGACCTACGTCTCATCATGAAGTCTGAACCCGCAAGATGGGCAAAGCCGGGAGCACGAATTTTGCATCGGTATGGGCGATTGGTACCATCCCTGAATGTTACCCGATCAATGATGTTTAAACAAAGCGTTAAAATGTTACGCACGAGACAAGGTAAACAGCCATCTCTCCCTTAGGAGCCTCAATGGCACTATAAGTCTCACCTGGTGGTACTGAGTAACCTTCGCTAAAAAGCTATGAGAATAGGTGATCAGCAGCAGTCGGGTGTAGTTGAGTGGAAGAGGATATACCTTGAAATGATGAATGAGTGCTTCCATGCTTTCTTTCATCGAAGCACGGGGTGGCGGAGCGAGCTTATTGTCATCCACCTTGATGACACCTGTCGGCATTTTGTTCAAACACTGGATATCAGAATAGTTGAGTCTAGAATGATGATCATTTGCCTGAACACTACAAACCTGGTGGATGATGCGCAGGGACTCGCGGAACTCCTGGACTCTACAAAGGTACCGGTCGTAACAATCGCCGTTCTTTCCAACAGGGATGTCGAATTCAACCTGTGGCAAATGATAAACAAAAGTGTTTGTAAAACACGAAAGTCATACCTCATCGTATTTGTCGTAAGGCTGTATTCTTCTTAAATCCCAGGGAATACCACTACCTCGCAGCATGACACCAGTGAAGCCATAATCTAGAGCTTCCTTGGCAGTCACTACACCAATGCCAACAGTTCGCTGCTTCCATATTCTGTTGCCGGTCACGACTTCTTCGATTTCATCAACACGAGAAGAGAATTGCGTTGCCCATATGTGTATATCCTCCAGAAGACCGTGCGGGAGGTCAAAGGCGACACCACCGGGTCGGACGTAGGCAGCGTGAAGTCGAGCACCAGACACGCGCTCGTAAAACTCCATGAGCTTTTCACGTTCTTCAAAGCCCCACAAGAAGGGGGTAAGAGCACCAACGTCCATAGCATGGGACAAGACAGCCATCAAGTCTAAAACCAACTTTAAGCGCAAGCTAGGAAAGTCCCGCTCGTGACATACGACTAAGGATACGCGTGATTTCACCAAACATGGTACGAATCCACTTCGCACGTTCGGGAACCTCGATATTAAGGAGTTTTTCGACAGCGAGCGAGTAGCAAAGTTCGTTGGTCACTATAATGGGTAATGAGGCCACTTGAACACTGGGCAGGCCTCTTGTTATAAACCTCACTCACTCATGGAAACATAGTCGAGCCGATCGAAGTAGGGAAGAGCCTGGACATATGTCTTGTACTCGATCAGCTTTTCAGTTCCACGGTGGAGGAGGCCAACATGCTAAAGTAAAATCATCAACCCTGCTCAGGCACTTGTACTGAACTGCATACTGGATCAGCGCGGAGAATTTCCTCTCCATTCAATTCCAATATCATTCGCAGCACCCCGTGAGCAGCAGGATGTTGGGGGCTAAATATTCAATCAATTTTTAGACGCACTGCGAGATATCATAAATAACACTTACCCAAAGTTCACTGATCAGGTGGGTTTATTTCATTTGGTCAAAACAGCTTTCAGAAGAACTGCTCACCAGTAAAGTGCCGCAACTTCGTATCAGCTCTAGTCCCAGTCTCTTTCAAAATTTCTGCCGCGCTCAAGCCATGCAAGTCTTCTACAGTATGAGTCTCAAACACGTTGTTTGTTCCATTGGTACCGGGTTGCGCGACCTCTGGTTGACGACGGGGGACTGAGGAGGAAAATGAACGCAAAATGGAGCGCCTCGGCAGCACAAGTTGCCGCCGCAAAAGTGTACTGGCCATAGCCGTCGCCGAAGGAGACTTTCTCGCAGGAAGGAGATTGTGATGCAAACGAAACGCGGCGTAAATCGGCTAGTGCGGTGAGGCTCAACAGGACACCCCCACGCAAGGGGTCATTACTACAATATTCACACGTCTCCCCGCAACCCCACTGGCGCTGAGCTAGTCTTGCTGCACTATGCTTTACCGCGATGGGCTGAGTGCTCTGTTGTGGGCCGTATCTACATTCCTTGGATTCGGCCTTATGGCGCTCGCAGATGAAACTCCATGTACTTTGCATCATGAAGGGAACTACTATAACCTGAATTCGTTGAAGGCTAGGTATGCACCAGGTGTAATCGTGACATTGCATATGTTTAAGCCGTTTATTCCGACAGTAAGGACTACGAGTTCAAGACTCCAGGTGGACATTCCTTCTACCTGAATGTTTGTCGACCCGTGACTACTGAACCCTGGAGCACCGGAGTTCCCGACAATGTTGACATCGCTGGTCTAGTGCGGAAGGACCACCACGACTTTGCCGTAGGGTATGGATATGCAGTTTTAATACCATCTCAATAGTTGACAAACAGGATGCAGACTTGTAAATACCACCCTGGAAATGACTGACCCAGGGCTAACGTTGCGTCTTTCCAATGGTTCACCCTGCCCAGGAGAAGACAACTTATACGGGAGCTCATCCATAATATTTCTTTGTGATACATCGGTCTATGGATCTGGTGGGGTGTGATATTTGTCAATGAGGGATGCAGCGATTGATGTTTCATCCAGGCAAACCGGTGGTAATGTCCCAATTTCCGGATGACGACAATCAAGCTTGCCACTACACGGTCGAGTGGCGAACACATGTGCGGATTTATATACACCTCAATCTTTTTTAACTGACAACTTCCTATTGTGTAGTTTGCTTGTCCCACAGGCGAGAGGGGTCTTATCTCAGGATTTATTGTGTTCTTGGTGATCACGTACGTCATGTTGACAAAAACATATATTTATTGATGGGCTGAATAAAAATTTCTCAGCATGATGATCCTTCTGATGCTTCTCATTGTTTCCAGCACCCTGTATAACCGCTTTGTCCTGGGAAAACGTGGCTTTCATCAATTGGCCTGGCTTTCCAAAGTTCACCTGCTCGAACTTATGGACTTTTGCACGGAGCTCTTCCGGTCGGCGGTAGATAACGCTCGCTCGAGCGGTGATAGACGGGCAAGATCGACCAGGCGCCCCAATCTTACATCTCACCAATGGTCATCGAGGGATGAAGAGCAGGCGATGATGGCCGCTGATCCTCTTGAAGATGACCATGGTCGGGAACTGCAAGACACCAATGTGTGCAGAAATGACACGGCGGATGAGCTGCATGGTACAGATGATTTAGGAACTATCCGATCATGACCGGACATGTGTACGTTATACTCTGTATGTTTAGGATGGAACTTGTCGATGATTATGCCCGAGGCATATTCCCTATTCAGGAATGTTCCGCATCTCGCACTTTCAGGGAACTTATGATAAGAACTACGAATGAATCCACAGTTTTGGGTTTCAATGTCCAGAAAACATGCGAGTTGTTGTACAGAGATGATTGGTGTCCGCAGTCCACTCCCCAAATAAAGTGTTGCTACCGAGATTATAGATCGCTATGCTTGCCGAGCATTTCAAGCCAAGTATCTCTTTTGAGCAATCATGGCAGGGACGCTTCATAGATACCCCTGGCCTCCGATCCATTGGGTCCAAGTTCATCAAGTGAGGAATCCAAACAAGTCTTCCGTGACGCCAGCCACCGCCGCTATCCTGACACTCGATTTACCCAATGCGATAGCACGCAGGATAACGTTGTGATAATTGATGCGTCCGAGTTTGTGCGTGAATGTATCCGTATGACATTTGATCCGATGACATGTGGTGTTGGATTATTATTTGTAAAGTTCAACCATGATGATGACTTGCAACTATACATAAGGATAACCCCAGAGCGGGTTGTAATACTACCTGCCAAAAGCAGTAACACCTTCCCGAATGGAAACTGTCAGATCCATTCTTAGTTTTTGCTCAACACCACACCAGACAAAAATGTCTGCAAGGGTCAAATCATCCACAATATCAAAACCTGGCCCGTCCAAACTCAAAAACTCGTTGAAAAAGTCTAATGCAGCAGGATATGCTAAACGACATTCACAAAAATCATCACACAAGGGCAAGGCTACCGTATCATTCGATGATGTGTACGAATATGCACCGTCAAAGGTCAGGCGAGCAAAGATCGGCTTAGAACTTGACCGAGAAGAGGCTACTGACCGTCATAACTATGCATCGGACGATGGTATTGATCTTGGAGGCATGGGTCAGGAAGGGAGAGAAGGTCTACGAGCCAGATTACTAGGAGAAAATGCAGATGACGAAAAAGTGGACAGTGAGGACGACGAGGAAATTGAAAGTGACGATGCATTCGAGGAGAGTGACGAAGAAAAGTATGCTGGGTTTGATTTTTCCAGTATGGTGCGTGGCGTTCTTTTCTGGAACATGTTCTTCGCTCATCCATAGATAGCGCAGTAAAGCTGCTGGTACTTCATCGAAGAAGAACGTCCAGAAACTACCTAAAAGCCTTCCTGACATTGATTTGAATGAGGATTCAGACGATGTTGTCTCCGATGCGGCTTCTGCCGACAAACTCGAGGAAGGTGATGACGAAGAGATGGAAGATGGAGATGCCGAGGATTTCTTCGATATCCTGGAAGTATTTGATGGGAAAGCAGACGCGGATGATGATGTAGCGGCAAGGCAGGCTACGGAGAAGATCAAAGATCCTTTGTCAAATGTATCTGGTGAGGCCAGTGAGTCGGAGGACGTTCGGATGTCGGAGGATGACCATGGCGAGGAAGAAGATGTCGTATCACCATCAGAGAATGAAGCTTCCCCAGAAGCTCTCGCAGAACTAGAAAACTTTCTATCAAAACTGGATCCCGCAGAAGACAAAAAACGCAAATCAAATGATGTCTCAGCCATACAGTCCGTTCCGAAAAAACGTCGCTTGATGCAGGAGCGCACTGAGGCTGGGAATGAGGGAGAGTTTGGCGTCTCTGTTGGTGGTGAGTCCCAACCCTTCTTATGCAACTTCGTGTTGAGAACGATGGACACCCGCAGGCTCTACAGCACTTAAGCTAGACGACCTCCTTGCCCCGCTTGCGTCTTCAAGTGCACTCACAACGCTCAAAAAGTCTATGAAGGTTCTCACTTCCACCTCAAACAAAACCAAAACTCTATCGGCACCACTTCCTCAGCGAGCTCAAGAACGTCTCGATCGCGAAGCCGCTTATGAGCAGACCAAAGAGGAAGTGGACAAATGGAGTGCTACGATGAAGCATATTAAGCAGGCAATAATTTATTCAGTCCACGGCATACAGTCGTTACTAACTTGCAGTTGTAGGCAGAACATTTGAGCTTTCCGTTGCAATCACAGCCAGAAGGTCGTGTCTCCAACTTGGAGCTTGCAGCAAAATTCAAGGTTAGTTCAACTCATACCCATTCAATCCATGATATTGATTAGTACATCCTTGTTAGCCTTCAAATGAACTCGAATCAGCTGTAGATAATCTCCTGAAATCTGCTCAACTTCGCGATCAGGACATCGCCGGAACTGAAGCTCTGAAGATGGCCCATCTGTCGGTTGAGGAGGTCGCGGCGCGACGCGCAGAACTGCGCATGATGCGTGAACTTGCATTCCGGGCCGACCAGAAGGCGAAGCGAATAGCGAAAATTAAGAGCAAAGCGTACCGCCGCATTCGAAAGAAACAGAAGGAACGGTTGGGTGACGAAGAGGGAGATGTCGATGTCGAGGATGCAGAAGCACGGTTGAAAGTTGAGGTGGAGAGAGCAAGGGAGAGAGCAACGTTGAGACATAAGGCCACCGGGAAGTGGGCAAAAGCCATGCAGGGACGCGGGGAGCTTGACGTGGATCAACGGCAGGCCATTGGAGAAATGCTGGAGCGCGGGGAAAAGCTTCGTCGTCGCATACAAGGCGAGATGAGCGGCGATGAGTCTGAAGAAAGCGAGAGCGATGACGAAGAACAAGACGTGGAGACCATCAAGCAAGGTGCATTCGAAGAGCTGGCCGCGCTCAATGCCTCCGAAGTTCTACCTGCAGACGTCAAAAGTAAGAGTGTTTTCAATATGAAGTTCATGCGCGATGCCGCAGCGAGGCAATCCCGAGAAGCGGACGCAGCTGCGGATGACTTCTTGAAAGAGATGGGAGGCTTGGAGCAAGAAAGTGACAACGACCCTTCCGGTGACGGAACAGTAACAGAAGGCCCGCTAATCCAGCGCGTGGGCGGGCGCGTGATATACCATCCTGGCACAAGTTCTCATACTAAACCAGTCGGGTCGCACGCATCGGAGACTTCTAGTGTTACTCTCCAATCTGCCGACCTGGTGCAAGACAGTCCCAAAAGTTTGAACATCATTTCTAGCCCAAGAGTCTCCACCCCGACGCAGGAGAGCAATCCTTGGCTCGTCACATCATCTTCTTCGGGCCCATCCCGCAAGAGAAGTGAAGTCCTTGTGCAAAAGGGTTCTGACGCCCTCGCGAAGTCTACCAACAAGCTTAAGAAGCGAATTGCCAAAGGAGAGGAAGAAAAAGAACGCATTCGGGATGACGCAGTGCTGGAGATCGATGCCAACAATGTTCTCACTGTTCTTGAGCCAGCTCCTACGCCGGCTGTCATAAATGCCAAGCATGAGCTGAAGAGATCAGGGACGGATAAACCGAAGAATGACAGTGTCGCTGTGCAGATATTACCTGCTGACGCTGATGACTCAGATGGACATAGCGAGGTGGACGAACAGGAGCGTACTCTGGAGAGGAAGCGCCAAGGAGGAAAAGGCAATGGAGTGACCGCATTCAAGCAACGAGAACTGGTCTCCCTGGCTTTTGCTGGCGATAATGTTGTTCAGGTATGAAGGCTGTCCTTCAGTTAGGTTTGTACGGGGTTCTGATATGTTCCAGGCATTCGAGGACCTGAAGCAGGCAGAGGTCGAAGCAGACGCGCCGCGAGAAGTTGATACAACTCTCCCTGGTTGGGTAAGTTAAAAGTGATATTTTCTATTCACCGAGCTCAACGTACGTCATAGGGCTCTTGGGGAGGTACAGGTACCAAGAAGCTTCCACCAAGACCAAATCTAATTAAAAAAATTGCTGGCGTCGACCCTTCGTCTCGAGCCGATTACAAAAAAGCGCATGTCATCATCTCTGAGAAGCGGGACAAAAAAGCCGCCAAGTACCTCGTCAAGGAGTTGCCGTACCCATATACCAGTCATGCCCAGTACGCCCGCAGCATGGACATACCTATAGGTGCAGAGTGGAATACTAGAGTAGGGTTCCAGAGAGGAACTCTCCCTCGTGTTGTGAAGAAGGCAAGTCACCTTGATCCTATTTTTATATCTGGCTAGGTTACTTATCTCGTCCTTTTAGATGGGTACTGTCATTGAACCCCTAGTAAAACCATCTTGATGGTGATATGGTCGTCGATCATCGTATGCAGTTGCTTAGTTGACCAGGAAATTATAGTCGATTTCAATGGGAATGTACACTGTATCCCCGACACCCACTTTCGTGGGGAGAGGGTTCTGTAGAATCTAAATTTCGAGCCGTCTGTAAACTTTTCTGTGGATTTTTCTTCCCTTATTGGGCCCCGGCTTCCGGCTCTGGCGATAATTCCTCGTCTCCTCTCAGGTACGTGAGCATCTCTCAAAGATGTGCAACTGATGTGAATATGCAGTGGTTGGCATTCATACATTCCCGCTTCACCTGCATGCCACCGACCCTTGGCCTACAGACAACTACTGGTCATCGACTTTCCTAGCATCATTAAGCTTCATGTCTCTGGGCTGATATTGTCTGAAGCATTCCGGGTCGTCAGTATGCGTATAGGCGACTCTGACGCATAACTCCTCAAAACTCGCTTGTGGCATCGAAAACTTTGGAATTGTGGGCTGGCCTTCATCGAGTGACTGTGCACGAAGCTATTAGCATGTACAAAATTGTGTCGAAGAACGTGCATACCGAGGTCATTATTTGTAAAATGGTGGGTTAGGCGACGAGGATTGTGAGATGACTGCTTGATCCGCTTGTCTTGAAGGTCAACTCTTCGACATGGGTGACTGCTGTTTCATTTTCTTGCGGCTTGTCAGGCCTTCAACACGGCTAACTGCATCTTCATTCATGAACCATCTTCCATTTCGCTCGTCCATTGCTGACGACATGTTGCCAGCACGGCCCACAGCTGGCTTATGTGTTTGTGCTCGCCTTCAACATTAATTGTTGACTGCGCTTGAACATTCATCCATGACTGGTCTTCTCTTTCATCTGTAGCTGATGGATGGCTGCCTGCTTGTATCTTATGTGACTATGTATGTTGCAGTGAATGTGGATTCTGACTGTTGATAAGCGCGAGAATACGATGATACGGCAAATCCCATTTCTATACCAATGTGTCGGGGACCCATTATGGCACGTGCAATGTGCATCAATTAACTTTATCCACTGTGGACTATCAGCTGTTCATCAACATTTTATATAGTACCAATAGCGTTATACTATTATCACTGGCAGCTTTCCATATCTTTAGAGTGGAATCCGGATCCGACCCGTGCACTGGCCGGGAACATATCATGTGAATTATACTAGTATGTACTAATTGACGATTAGTTCGGGTGCGCTGTGCAACTTGCTTTTCACTCCAACTGATCTCATAACAAAAGTTCCTTTCCTTGCTCGCAATCAGCGGGATATACAAGCTGTGAGATTTCCTGATGGATGGTCCTTCAGAAACGGAGCCTCTCCTGCGACCACCGCAAGTCCAGCGGAAGGCGACCAACGACGTTCCAGTGGAAGGGCATTCGTCTGTACAAGACGAATCCGATCATAGTGGGTGCTTGTGGCTTACATGGTTTGGACATCATTTGCTCACATCTTCGTTTTCTTCTGTAATACAGACAAGATTGACAATGTGCCTGATGCAAAGAAGCAGATCGGTAGGCACTGATATCCCTTGCGTCGCCAGAGTTTGAAGCTGATCTAACATATTTTAGGACTCGCAAGTGCAGTAATGCTTATATTCAACAGGGTTATCGGAACTGGGTTCGTCATAACGAAAGCATCCTGTGCGAGGGAGGGCTAATGTTTATGTCCAGCGTTTTTGCAGCGCCTAGCATTATCTTGCGGTCGTCAGGGAGTGTAGGAATGACCTTCGTTATGTGGATACTCGGTGCACTCGTCGCATCCGCAGGTACTGCTGTTTATGTAGAATTTGGAACGGTCAGGGACTCGGAGTGTTTGCTGTTATTCCTTCTCATTTCGCTTTAGGGACTTCCAAGGAGTGGCGGGGAGAAGACCTACATGGAATATATCTATCGCCGACCGAGGTTCATGATTACTTGCTTCTACGCGATATACGGATTACTTATGGTGAGTCCTTAATTGTCCCATGAATCCATCGACCCTTATCACTATCCGTAAGGGCTGGTTATCAGCAACTAGCATTGTTTTTGGAGAATGTAAATTTCGATTTCACTCCTTTTGTTAGACCGTTCCTGATTGGTCCCAGACACCTTGAATGCCCTAGAAATCCAGCCTACCACCATTAACGTTCGAGTGGTTGCGTTTTTATGCTCGACATTCTGTCTTGCAGCCCATGGTGCATTCTTGAACTATGGGCTGAAACTACAGAATGCACTGGGGTTTTTCAAATTATTTGTATTACTCGTCATTGCTGTTTCGGGGCTCTTCAGCCTCGTCGGTGTCCCTGGATTCGCCGTTCATGACGAATACGATATTCCACATAATTTCACGTGGTCGTCTTTTTGGGAGGGAAGTAACATTGGCCCGAATGCATTCGTCACCGGAATGTATAATGTCATCTGGTGGGTTTATCTGGTCGTGCGGGTGTGCCGGATGCTGACTTTTTCACAGGTCTTACATCGGATACTCTAATGCTAATTATGCACTATCTGAAGTGCGAGATCCTGTTCGTACCATCAGACGTGCTGCACCCCTTGCTATGATCCTTGTTGCGATCTCATATTTGTTTGTGAATATTGCATACTTTGCTGTTGTATCTAAGCAAGACATGTTGGGAGGGGGCACTATTGCAGCGTATGGTTCTTTTACCACGAGAACATAAATTCACGCTGAGGCAAACACTCTCAGAGCTCTATTTTTTAGGAATATCTTTGGTCCTGCTGCAGAACGGGTAAGTGATGGTAAACCATGTTAGTCGGCTTATGTATTGTAAACCCAGATTTTGAGTGCTGTTATTGCACTGTCAGTACTAGGGAACCTTATGAGCATCCTGTTCACGCAAGGCAGAGGTATTCAACTTCACCTGTATATGACCATATGCGCTGACTATGGCACAGTCGTCCAAGAGTTAGGTAGAGAGGGTGTTCTACCTCTTTCACTGTTCTTCGCCAGCAACAAGCCTTTCAATGCACCCCTTGCTGGGCTCTTCACTCAATGGCTCGTTTCTATGATTATCATGGTCGCCGCTCCTCCTGGAGATGCCTATCTGTTTATCGTAAATCGTGTGTGTCATGGCTTGATCTTGGGACTCATCTCATCACCATTTAGTTTTATCGTACCCCTTGACAATGTTTAACATGTTGATATCGGGTGGCCTCCTCCTTCTGTACACCCCTGCATTCAAATCCTACGAGTGGTGCCCCCCGTTCCGAACGTGGAAGTCCGTTGTTATATTCTTTTTCTTATCCAATGTCTTTCTTGCTGTCGTGCCCATGATCCCACCGTCTCCAGGGTCTGACGTTTATGAACATCTCCCATATTGGGTGCGTTGCTGCTGTTTCTTTATGGGCGAGCAAAGCGTGACTAACAGTTTGACATATAGTCCCACATCGCTGTCGCAGTGTCAATCGGTATACTTGGCATTGCATACTGGTTCGTTTTCTTTGACTGGATACCCAGAAAGCGTGGATATCATATCGTGCAGGAGATCATCTTACAGGATGACGGGGTCTCGCGGAATGTCCTTCGGAGAATACCAAATAGATCAAGTAATGAAAGACGTGCATAGATGTAGATGCTCTGTAAGTATATCGACTTCTAGATGTTAGCTCATATGGTTATGTACGTGGTAGGATTTGGGTGTGTACTAGATAAGCTGTGGGATACTAGGAAAGCTATAATTACTACTATTCCACCGTTTACCACCCCAAGAACTATGGAATTGCCATTGAACATATTCGATCTGGCTCATTCTGCTCCACCACCACAACCCGGGCTATCAGCGAGGTAAGGAGTCTACCCGTTGTCGTGCCTCCGTCATAGTGACTGTCCCTTCGAGGGCAAGTCTGAAATGGCCGGTCTGCAGACATCAGGTGCCGCCAAGTCTCTGGGGGAGTTTCAAGCCGCCAGCGACTGACGGCCGAGCTGGGCGGGCAGGAAGAGACAAGGAAACAACAAGCGAAGGAGGACTTCATCGATATTGCATAATTGGGATAGAGTGCATTCCTCGCGAGGCGCTGTGTGGTCGTGCGTACACTGTAGAGTACTAGCGTGCGGGCGTCTTTGTTATCTCAACTCCGCTTGAATGACCCAGACCTAGACTTGGTGTCTGCGCAGACCAGCCGTAACTACAATGCACATTCAGATATTCAAGTTTGTCAGACGCGCCACGATTCGCGAATCTCATAAGTTAGTTTCGCACACAGCTGGATTGAGCATGTCTTCGGTGCTTCGTAAAGCTGCATGACTACGGGAAGAGTAGTATGGAGCGTAGTCGGAATTAACGTGAGTCAGCTGGGATTCCATAACTTAGTGCAAAGTTGGCTGCGAACAAGCCTGACTCATAATGAGACTGAAATTCCACATCAATCATACGTGGGGTGCGTTCAGAGTGGCTACTCTCAGAATCTTTGCAACCAATAACTTGATTTAATTTATGTCGCACAGTCAATTATATAAATGGGAGTTCAACTATTCTAGCCTGTGGTAACAATTTCGATCAAGGAAATTTGGTTGCTGCTCCACGAGCTGGCACCAGCCCATCTATGAGGCAGGGCCCATTATCGCCGATGGATTGGCCTTCATTAATCATTTGCCAAGTAATATTTCGTTACACGAAAAGATGACCTTGCTCTCTCAGGCAGACCTCAGGTGGCAATCTGCTGGCATTGCAGATGTCATCTGAGATTTCAGGTGGATAGTAAATTTTTAATACATTGCCATGAACAATATTTACTCACTGCTCAGCATCATGATTTAAAAGGCGTCTTCTTACTATCACCTTCAAATTTATTTGATCCTACGTCCTATCATCACAAACAATGCGTTTTTACTCTATCCTCGTTGCTTTGGCAGTAGCAATATGTGCTAGCGGTGACAGTCAGCACTGTCCTATATTTTGCAGACATTCTAGACACTGCAAAGGCTGCGCAGATACAGCTGAGTGTGTGAGTACGAATAGTTTGTATCCTGAATCCACATGACTCACCAACATGGTAGTGGCTTTATGTGTGCTTGTGATGAAGAGAGCGGTCCGACTGTTTCCGGGATTAGCGGACCTTTAACATGACGTCCGTCGGTAGTTCTTTGTTTTTGACCTCGTTTATTCTACCATCGCAGTCTTGTAACCAGCACTCTATCTTGTTCCCTCTATTGGATCACTATCAGAGCTCTAACAACAGACTTAGAGTGTTGTTGACAATAGGTCGAAAACCATTCTAGTATCAAAAGATATTTTCTCTGTCAACTCCTATCATGTCGTCGAACACCAACTCGCTCGACACAGATCAAAACATGTCTTCTCCTAATGGCACAGATGGCAGAACATTCAGTCACTTTGGACATAGAACCAGTACCCCGGATGTTCCAAGTTACCATAGATTGTGTCCGGCCAGGCACTGGCTGATGGTAGTAGATATACGTGGATATACGTGTATATGGTGCTGGCCAGTGTGTAGATGCTGTCTAGGGCCAGGTGTGGTAGGTCAAAACATGCCATGTGTATCAACAGTTCTGGCCTGCTATGTGCAACCAGCTCTGGCTGGAAGCCTCAGACATGAGACTACTGGCCAGACCTGTTTTTACATGTGTGAGGCCAGTTCTGGCCTGTCATGTGAAACCAGCTCTGGCTGGAGATCTCAGAAATGAGACTACTGGCCAGACATGTTCTTACATGTGTGAGGCCAGTTCTGGCCTGTCCTGTGAAACCAGCTCTGGCCAGAAGCCTCAGACATGAGAATACCAGCCAGACCTGTTCTTACATGTGTGAGGCCAGTCCTAGCCTGTTATGTGAAACCAGCTCTGGCTAGAGATCTCAGACATGAGACTACTGGCCAGGTCAAATTCTATGACAAGTGTGGGCCAGTCAAGCTAGTATGCATTAGTAGCTGTGAGCCTGGCCGACACTTCAGATGGTAATATATTGTTCAAATAATTGATCTACCATATACAAACAAAATGATGACTTGCTAATTTTTCATGGCTTGCTTGGAGGGCAGCCTAACTCTGGAAGAATGGTGGATGTCATCAGTCTTGGCCATCTTGAATATCTTTTCAGATCCACCTGACTTGCTCCTTTCACCTCGTCTCTCACCTCCTCCTGCACCTCATCATGATAATTGCTGCCAACTCCTGCCATATCTTCATCTGCAATCACACCCTCCAGCTGCCCCTTTACTTCTGCATCATCACTCCTCTGCTTCTCCTCTGACTACTTCCTCTCCTCTTTCTCCTGCCATCATTTTTCTTCTGCCTGGGACTTGTCATCCTCAACAATCCATTCTTCTTTGTCCCCACAAGCATGAGCATCATATTAGGCTTTAGCTGTGACCATGCTAGAAACCTCTATAATCACAGCCTGCCTCACCTTGAGGATACCCATCACCCTACCTCTGACAGTGTTGACTGCCTCTCCCATGAGGTCAAGGATCTTGATATCCAATGTTGAGGTGCCAATGTAGGTGGGTGTGTTAGGGGCAGCTTCATCTTCCTCATATTCCACTGGAGCCCCTTCAGTGAATTCACCCATCTCAGATCACCAGCTGAGTGTGACAATGTACCATTGGGGATGGGCCAGCTGATGTGGGCCAATGGCCATAATTGTACCATGATATAGAAGTGGGCTGAGTGAATGTGTGTACCCAAAGACAGTTGGATGGGCCAGGGGTATATATCATAAACCATAGTATGGGAATGTGGTAGTATATATGTTAAGACCATACTCAATGGGTAAGAGATCCAAAGGGCTTTGGCCTCAGTTCGTGCACTGTGCCCCTTTCCCGAGTACTACCCTTTATTTCAGAGGAGTAACCTTCATCTGAGGGTCCGGATGTGCTTGCGTAGCAGATCCAAAGGTCCGAAGGTATCGGATATGGCACATCTGGTGTATATCCGAAGCGTATGGGTGGAAAGAGTACATCTGAAGGGTATCTGGAGTGTATGGATGGATTTGAGGTATAAGACTAGTAGCAGACAAGGTCCATACTAGAAAATAATGGATATAGACTACTGGAGGTAGAGTCGGAAATGTAGACTATAGGAATCAATCTCAAGTCTTGCAAGATACTTAGAGTTGGAGGCGGATTGGGTTCGGATGAATGGAATGAGCAGAATCTAAGATGATATTCAAACTAAGGTTCTCTAGAGTTGTACATGTAGTTTATATACTGTAGGTAGATAGTACAGAGAATCAGTGAATCCAGGACTGGAGGGCTATGCACAAAGTATAACGGAAGTCTATTAGTAAATGCACAGCGGATCAGCAAACACGAGTCAGATATGAAGCACAGGTAATGGATCAGTAAGCAGGACAGGAATATACACAGCTGGGACACCGGTACAGGTAGATCACCGAAAGGGGATAGAAGCAAGGATGCAGTGGACTTAGAACACAAGAAGTTGTAGCGCATCGGATGAGTGATCCGGATCGGATCTGTGGTCCGGATAGCAGCAGGATCGATCGGACCTGATTGGATCTGATTGGATCTTGGATCAGATGTATGGAATATGACACTATTAACAAAGCATTGGAAAGCTGCTGGCACATTTGTAAGACCTTCTGGCATTACCAACCATTCATAGGAGCCATAGCACGTACAGAAAGAGGTTTTCCACTCATCTCCTTCCACTATCTGGACGAGATGGTAAGTGGAATGGAGATTGATTTTGGTATAGACTTTGGCACGGCTTGGAGAGTCTAGGAGGTTGGCAATGAGGGTAATGGATATCGGTCTTTCTTGGTGATCTTGTTAAGGCCATGGAAGTCTACACAAAGATGGAGGGAGCCATCCTTCTTTTTGACAAACAGGACAGGGGCTCCATGAGGGGAGGATGAGGATTGGAGGAGTCTGGATGAGATGTTTTCGTCAAGGAACTTCCGGAGGGCTTCAAGCTCGACTGGAGAAAGAGAGTATATGGTTCTGAGAGGTGGACTGGCCCCTTCTTCTAACTCAATTTTGAGGTCATAGGGTCAGTGAGGGGGAAGCTGCCCTGCTTTGCCCTTGTCAAAGACATCTGCAAACTTATGGTATTCGGAGGGAATCCTGGAGAGGTCTGGAGGATCGGATGATATGGATGCAGATCGGAGGTGGGTTTTGGATGGATGGAGGTAGATGCTGAATTGAGTAGATCCTTCTAACTTGCAGGCATGGCAAAATGCCACTGTGTTTATCAGGGATATGTTAGGGACTGAGGTATCAGCGGAGGGTTCAGATTTGGTCGGAGGAGAAATCTCTTCCATGGATGGGGTGCCCAGAGGCAATGGAGGTGTTGGAAAGGATGTTTCTACCTCGGATGGAAATTCCAGAAATAGCAGAGGGTTTGGATGGGAAACTTCTGCTGTGGATGGAATGTCTGGAGGCAGTGATGATATGGATGGGTTTGATGATGTTTCTTGTATAGTTGTCTGGAACTTGATGCTGCCCAATACCCAGTCAATCAATGGATTGTGTCAGGTGAGCCAGCTATATCTGAGGATGATATAACAAGAAGAATCCAAAGGGGTAACATAGAATGTATTGGAGGTGACTATGCAGGAGGAGAATCAGACGGATAAGTTTATGGCTTCAGAAATATTGTTATTGCAGGTACCATCAAACAAATGGAGTGGTAGTGGAGGAATCTGATAAGTAGGAATTTTATGTTTTTGGATGAAACTAGTGTCTATAAAGCAGTGAGAAGAGCTGCAATCTATGAGGGCGGGAAATTCAAATATATTGGAGAAGAATGGAAGAGAGACATATGGGCATAAAGAGTTCGGATCTGGAAGAGTTACAGCATTGAGTCATAGCTCTGTTGTATGGGTTGGGTCAATGTGACCCCCATTCCATATGGAGTCAAGAGGGTTGTGGACTAATTTTTTGCCTCATCTGAGGCTTCCGGATCTGCTTCTGGGGCAAGTATTGTAGCACAACCTTTAGCTGCATGCAAGGTCAACTTGGTGCAGTTCTGGGCAGTATGACCGGGTCCACCACAGAACATACAGAGTCTTTTGTCAAACCGTCTCTGACACTCCTTGGTGGTTAACTTCCCATCAGCTCCAATCCCATTGGGGAGGTCCAGAACCTTAGGAGTGGGAGAGGCTGCAGGATTGGATTTTGTGGATCTAGTTGTTTCAGATCTGGATGAGTTAGCATTTGTCCAGTCGGATACTGACTGTCTAGGAGGGTTGGAAAGGATCAATCTGTTTTCCTGGGTGACTTCCCCCTTATGTTCCCAGTAATGGGCATTGATGGTCTGGGCGAGGGTTTTGAATTTTGAGAGGGTGGTGGGTTTGCTCATGCAACTGATCTCATCTTTGATTCAGGCCAGAAGACCATTGTAGAATTGTTGTTGTAGAGCTCTGTCTCCCCATTCCCATACTTGGGATGCAAGTCATTGGAATTCTACAATGTACTTGTTGATGTGCTGTCCATCACACATGTGAAGTTGCTCTAACTGCATTTCTGCATCTCCAGATGGACTGTGTCACGAATTCCTCATACAAACCATTATTCTTTCCTCAATTTCCCTAAAGCGCCTAAACCCAGCGCTAAGACAAACCCTAACCTTACTGAAATTCTTACATCCGCTTCTATAGTTGAACTTTCTGATGAAGATGAAGAGATCTTTTATGATGCTATCGGATAAGATAAGATAAGATAAGATAAGATAGTATCAAGTGATCTTGGAAACTTCTAGAACATGATGTCATTATGATGTCATCAACAATGTCACAATATCACATCATACGATTCTCCTTTCTATTTTCTCATTGGCTAGTAGTTTAGAACTCAGTTTGTATCTCAGATTCAATATGTCTATATAGTTAGCTAGTTTTGCCATAGTAGTTCTTTAGTTCAAACCCCTTGTATCTACCAAGTGTAGCAACCAAGATGTCCTTGCTCCTCTCCCTCTCTTGTGATAACCTAAGTTTGAGTCCTAGTCTCTGCCCCAGCCTTAGTTGGTTTAAAGGGTTGTGACATTAGGTTTGAACTATAGGGGACTCCAACTCGCATACCACTGCATTACCTTTTTCTCTATACTCTTCTCCAACACACATTGTTGAGAATGGTATAAAACACACTACTTTTCACACATCACACTCTTGCTCACTTTGAGCGCATTCATACATACATCTTTCGTAGTTAGTAGACCTCTACCAGGCCCAGCCTTACATTGCTGCTGCCAGTAGACAGAGGACGAGCAACATTAGGTGTTTGATCCACGACCTCAGTGCTGGCCCAAGACCCTGCCTGCTGAGCTCTACTATAGTTTCATTTTTATGTTACACTTTCACTTCATACGATAGAAGGTCTAGTCTTCTTTCCGAGTAATTAGTGGAATTGTCTCCTTGTTCATGATAGATGGTCGCTTGTAAGCTTTGGCTGGAAGAGCACCTGTCCCTGGAGTTTTTCCCACTTGGAAGGTTCACGAAAACCTTTACATACATCCTCTTTTAGTCAGTAAATAGGGAAGCACCTAGTAGGGTTGATTAAAGAACCCTTTAGGACCTGAGTATGAGGTAGATCCGATCAGATATCGGGGACCGCTCAGTTTTCCATTTACATATCCTTTTCCCACACTTCCTTTTTTCATCATCTTTCCCATTCGGGTTGACCGTTACGACTAGTCAACCAAACAGACATCAGTGAATCGGGTTCCAGAAAACAACTGGCACTATGTCTGCAATCCCCGCCGAGAATGCCCAAGAATTGGCACAATATATCAACACCATGGTGCAGCAAGCACTTGCTCCCATGCAAGAACAACTCCGAAAGATTCAAGATTTGAATCACAATTTATCAGAGCAGAATGAAGATCTTTGGGTTCAACTCCATATACAAAAAGAAGTAGAAGAGTTGAAGAAGAAAGAATCTACGAAACCTGGAGGAGCTCCGAAAATTGCTAAACCAATCAAGTTTACTGGAGAGAAAGACTCCATTGATATTGAAACATTCTTGGCGCAGGTATCACTTTATCTTTCACAATATCCTAGTGCGACACCACAACAACACCTTTCGCTTCTCTTATCTTACCTAAAGGGAAATGCCGGAAAATGGGCAGAACCCTACGTCAAACAACAAGCCACAGGAGAATTAATCTTCGAAGATTTCATAGAAGAATTCTCATGCATGTTCAAAGATGAGAACAGAGAAGCAAAAGCTATTTGAGAACTAGAGACCCTTAGGCAAGGCTCTAGCACAGTTCCTGAATATGTTGCATCATTCAAACAGAAGTCTGTTTTTACAAACTTCTCAGACTACAACCTCTGCCTCAAATTCCAATCCGGCCTTCAATCCTGGGTTAAAGAACAACTCGCACATGTTGCGCTCAAGGAAAAGAACACTCTCAACAAGTTGATTGAGAGAGCAGTTTAAATTGGGCAAAACTTTGAAGAGTTGGACACTGAGAAGAAGCGAAACACCTGGTGGACTCCTAAGTCTACTAGTGGAGTTCCTTCTTCCTCAAGGGCTGGACCCAAGGACAGTGACGCCATGTACGTCGACTCTGGGAGACAATGAAACACTCCCAAACTGCAAGGAAAGCCTGGTGCTTTTAAATGTTACAGATGTGGTGGAGAAGAACACATGGCTAGGAACTGTAGAGAGGCGCCAAAGCCAGCGCAAGTGAAAGCATTGTCTGCAGAAGAAGAATCCAAGGCCCCAAAGTGGTTTGAGCAGTGGCTTGCCTCCAAAGAAGGCAAGGTTTTTTAGAAGGGTTGAAGTCAGAGTCTGCGGACCTAGACCCGAACAATCATTTCTCTATTCTTTCCACTTTCACCAATGTAACTGAAGTGTATATACAATCCAAATCTGAGCATTTTTATATTCTGGTTACATTGAAAGGAAAGAACAGACAAGCAGAGGTAAAAGCACTTGTGGACTGTGGTGCATCGACATTATTTATAAGTGAAAGATTTGTCAAGAACAATGATGTTTGATGTCGTAAATTATTGCGTCCCATACCAGTCAAGAACATTGATGGCTTGCTAAATGCTGCTGGATCAATGACTCGTTTCGCTGAACTAGGACTAAAGGTTGGCGATCATGAAGAGGAAAAAGCAGCCTTCATGGTTACTGATCTTAAAAGCGACAATGTTATTATCAGCATAGATTGGCTGAGATATCATAATCCTGAGATTGATTGGAATGCAGGACGATTTTCTCTATCTAGATGTCCGGTTAAGTGTGAATCCAAAAAAGAAAAAAGACAAAAAAATAAAGAAAAATGTAAATTCCAAAAAAAGGAAGACTTGCCAGATCTGATTCCCATGGAAGAGGAAGATGATGATGAAAGCATGGTGAAGAAGAGGGCGATGGTTGAAGAAGTAGAAGATGAAGATAGTCCTGAGAATATCTGGATTAGGTATAAAGCTTCTATTGCCATGGAACAGAAAGTAACAGAAGAAGCTACTAAGAAGAAGAAATCAGTAGAAGAAATGGTTCCTGAATGGCTTCATGATTACCTAGGAGTGTTCTCAGAAGAGGAATCAAAAAGATTTCCTGAAAGAAAGAAGTGGGATCATGCGATAGATCTCAAAGATGAGAATGATCTCCCACCAAATGCGAAACCTTATCCCTTGTCACCAAAAGAAATGGACACATTGAAAGATTGGTTAAAAGCCGAAACTGCATTAGGACGTATCAGAGATTCACAATCTCCTGTTGCAGCACCTTTCTTCTTTGTAACCAAAAAAGATGGCAAATTATGACCAGTTATGGACTACAGAAAGCTCAATGAGAAGACGGTTAAAAATGCATATCCATTACTGAGATCTCAAGATCTAATTGATGCTTTAACTGGTGCCACAATGTACTCCAAGATGGATGTACAATGGGGATACAATAACATTCGGATGAAAGAAGGAGACAAGTGGAAGGCAGCCTTCAAAACGCCTTTTGGTCACCATGAACCAACCATAATGTACTTTGGATTGACGAACTCTCCAGCAACTTTCCAGACCATGATGAATGAAATATTTAAAGATCTTATCAATGGAAAGACGGTCGTTGTCTACATTGATGACATCTTGGTCTTTACAAATGGAAATAGAGAGCAACATCGAAGTGTCGTGCGAGAAGTACTCAAACAATTAAAAGAAAATGACCTGTTCTTGAAGCCAGAGAAATGTAGCTTCGAACAGTCTAAAGTTGAATTCTTAGGGTTGATTGTGGAAAAAGGCAATGTGTCTATGGACCCTGTGAAAGTAGAAGGAGTACTGAAATGGCCTGTTCCCAAATGTGTAAAAGATATACAAGCATTCATGGGTTTTGCCAACTTCTATCGAAGATTCATATTAGGGTTCTCGGATATAGCCAGACCAATGAATGATTTGCTAAGAAAAGATGTTCCATGGAATTGGACGGAGAAACAACAGAGTGCGTTTGATGAACTTAAGAAATGCTTCACAGAAGCTCCGGTCCTTGTAATGCCAGATGTTGAGAAAAAGAAAAAGATAGAAACAGATGCTTCTGATTATGCAACCAGAGCAGTTTTTTCTCAACTCATGGAAGATGGACTATGGCATCCTGTCACTTATTATTCAAAGTCAATGAATGATGCAGAACGAAATTATGACATTCATGACAAAGAATTATTAGCAATCATTCGTGCATTAGAAGAGTGGAGGCACTGTTACAGTCGTTGTACGCCCCTCTATTTCTTTCCTCCTTTTCTTCTTGATTACATCATCTTTCCCTTGTATATCACTTTCGCCCACGGTCACTTGACTGTACGTTCATACGTGACTCACTCTGACTCGACTACCATTCTGATGTCATACGTTCAACACGTTGTATGTTCACTGCCTTCCATACTTGGATACGTAGTCATTACTTATCTCCTCGAGCCTGCCCTAAACATGGTTTCCCTTACGTATATAAGCTCGAGTAGATACATTGTATTTCCTCATTCTAATCTTACTGGGTTTTACCTGGATTCTTCCTTCGCTAAGGACCCCCAATCCTTAGTCGTCTAAGATCGTATCTAAGCTTAGCACACCTAAGTCTTAGTCTAAAGCAACGCTTATAGCTTCGACTCAGCTAGTTCCATGTAACCCTACTCAGAGCTATCTTCGTCGTCGTAGAACGTATTCGACTCAGCCGGTCTTGCACTCTTCGAGTACTCGACCATGGTCGTCTACCTGAAGCCACAACTCCTGATACTGCTTGTTTGCGGCAGTTGTGTTCTGAACTATCCCAGTTCGTAACAGGCACTATGTGCAGGGAGCACCTCACCCAGTGGAGATCTGGACAGATCATAAGAATCTCGAATATTTCATGACAAGCCAAAAGTTGACAAGAAGGCAAGCTAGATGGAGTTTGTTCCTAGCAGAGCATGAATTTACACTCCAACATAAGCCTGGTGTAGTCAATGATAAGGCCGATCATCTGTCTTGGAGATCAGACCACAGAGGGGGGGTAGAAAACGACAATTCTGATCGCATTTTGCTTAAACCAGAATTTTTCAAAATCAATGCTGCTAAAAGAGGCCAAGTTCTTATTGAAGGAGAAAAATCTCTTCTGAAAAAGATTAGACAATGCACAGAACGAGAGCCCAAAGTAATAAAAGCACTAGAAATGCTAAAAGCAGCACCAGTGCAATTGCGTAGAGGAGTCGAAGAATGGAATGTTGAAGATGGATTGGTGTTATTCCGGGGTTTAGTATACGTTCCAAATGACAAAGAGATCCACCGAGAAATATTAGAGTTATTCCATGACTCACCACCGGCTGGACATCCTGGACGTGCTAAAACCTTAGAATTAGTTTCCAGAAATTATTGGTGGCCTTCAATGACAAAGTATATCCATGATTACATAGATGGTTGCAATCGTTGCAGACAAACAAAGGTCTATCCCAGTAAACCAACGGGACCTTTACAACCAAATGAAGTCCCAGAAGGACCTTGGCAAACGATCACATGTGACCTAATAGTGGATTTACCAAAGAGTGAAGGATGTGATAGCATTTTTGTTGTTGTTGATCAATTTATGAAACAAGCACATTTCATTCCCACCACCAAAGAAGTAGACTCGAAGGAAATTGCCGAGCTATTTTTGAAACATGTATGGAAACATCACGGAACACCAAAGAAAGTGATTTCAGATAGAGGAACACAGTTTGTGTCCAAGTTTATGGGACAAATGTCAAAACGATTAGGTACCAAATGGTCTGCTTTGACCACCTATCATCCCCATACAGATGGACAAACTGAACACGTAAATCAAGAAGTGGAACAATATTTACATATGTTCACCTCTTATAGACAGAATGATTGGGTATCCTGGTTGCCAATTGCTGAATTCTCACATAATAATGCAGTCACGGTAACAGGCCACAGCCCTTTCAAAGTTCTATATGGATATAATCCTGAATTCACAATATCTCCAAATTCCAACTCCCATATTCCTGCTGCTGATGAAAGAGTGGATCAAATGAAAGAAGCAAGAGAAGATGCACAAATTACTTTGAAACTTGTCAATGAATGGATGAAACAGTTCTATGATAAAGGAGTAAAAGATGCACCACAGTATCAGAAGGGAGACAAGGTCTGGCTAGACGCAAAGAACATTAAACAACGTCGTCCAAGTCAAAAGTTGTCAGATCATCGTCTTGGGCCCTTTGAAATACTAGAGAAGATTGGCGAAGTAAACTATAAGTTGAAATTACTGGCAAATTATAAAATCCATCTGGTGTTCCACATCGAACTACTCACTCCATATTATGCATCTCGATTGATCCCTCATTCTCAACCCACTCGACCACCTCCTGACATAGTTGACGATCAGGAAGAATTTGAAGTAGAAGAAGTATTGGATAGCCATTTATTCCGAGGAAAGCTGCAATACCGAGTAAAATGGAAAGGATATCCGATTGAAGAGTTGACATGGGAACCAGAAGAAAACATTAAGAATTCCCCGATTCTGATAGCAGAGTTTCATAAAAAGAATCCTACAGCAGCCAAAACCAAAAGAATTCAAGGTTCTATACTTAATTCGGATGATTTCAAACAATGGAGAGCACGCAATATTCAACCATCATTCATTCGCGATGACGCTCATCCTAGAGAGGGGGTAATGTCACGAATTCCTCATACAAACCATTATTCTTTCCTCAATTTCCCTAAAGCGCCTAAACCCAGCGCTAAGACAAACCCTAACCCTACTGAAATCCTTACATCCGCTTCTATAGTCGAACTTCCTGATGAAGATGAAGAGATCTTTTATGATGCTATCGGATAAGATAAGATAAGATAAGATAAGATAAGATAGTATCAAGTGATCTTGGAAACTTCTAGAACATGATGTCATTATGATGTCATCAACAATATCACAATATCACATCATATGATTCTCCTTTCTATTTTCTGATTGGCTAGTAGTTTAGAACTCAGTTTGTATCTCAGATTCAATATGTCTATATAGTTAGCTAGTTTTGCCGTAGTAGTTCTTTAGTTCAAACCTCTTGTATCTACCAAGTGTAGCAACCAAGACGTCCTTGCTCCTCTCCCTCTCTTGTGATAACCTAAGTTTGAGTCCTAGTCTCTGCCCCAGCTGTTACGAACTGGGGTGAGTCTGAACACAATCGTCTCAAAAGAGAGATATCAGGGATTGTGGAAGTCGCGTCGACCGGGCAGAGGCTCGACGTTCTGAGGATTCTAACAATGACAACAACGAAGGTAGATCCTGAAGATGATTCAGGAGCTAACTGAGTCAAAGTACCTAAGCGTCGCTTTAGACTAAAGACTAGGTGTGCTAGCTTTAGATACGATCGTAGACGACTAAGGATTGGGGGTCCTTAGCGAACAGGAATCCAGGTAAAACCCAGTAAGATTAGAATCAGGAAAAATACAGAGTAACTACAAGCGTATATATAGTAAAGTACAAAGGTACTTTAGGGCCAGCTCGTGAAGTAGAAACGGGCTATGTAACCAAAGGGGGAAGCATAGCTATAGTACAAGTATGGAAATACGAGACAGAACGAGTCATAGTAAAGCGATGTCATAAGAAGGTCATGGAACAGGATAGAACGTACAATCAAGTGACCATGGTAGAAGGAGATGTCACGTGATCGTGAACAAGTACAACCGATAAGGTAAAGATGAAGTAAGCAGAGAAAAGAAATAAGTAGGGGCATACAACAATTGTAACACCAGCCTTAGTTGGTTTAAAGGGTTGTGACAGATTGTGAGGTCCGAAGTTGGTTTGGAGCTTGAGCATGAACTCGGAGTAGTCATCCATCCAATCTGGATGGATACTATTCTCGTCCAAAAGGAGATCTGGTTCAAACCACTCGAGGGCCATTCCCTTGAGATAGGATTGGGTGAAATTGACTTTAGCACGTCTGGAACAGAAAATGTTAGGCTCTGCAGGCATTTTCTCATTTTATTTCATCAAACATTTAAAAAACATTGGATTAGAAGATAGAAATTTTCTTGCATTTTGTGTGTCAAAACATTGAAAAAAA